>JAODUP010001409.1:0-55718 GCA_025642065.1 Paralvinella palmiformis | reverse complement strand
AAAATTCACTGAGGCGTCGGACAGGATATCTTCCCTGAACAGAGACCAGGCAGCAATAAACATCTACACAGATGCCAGTGTCCGCCAGGATGGAAAATCTGCCTGGGCCTGTTTTGTGGAGGGAGCACTCCGAAATCCCTGTGGAAGACTCCCCGACCACACACCAATCACTCTAGCAGAACTTCACGCCATACACACCGCCCTCACATGGCGGGAGGCACAAGACAGACACGAAGACACAATCATACACTCAGACTCGATGGCAGCCATCAAAATCCTGGCACAAACAAAAACACCAACATATCCAGAAATCACAACGAAAATGATTAACTCCGCCTCTGCATTAAGCCAACGTGGCTGTCTAACCACTCTACATTGGGTTCCCAGCCACACAAATATCGAGGGTAATGAACGAGCCGACGCTCTGGCCAACGAAGCCACTAACCTAACCAACATCCTACACACATTAACAGACACCAGGTGCCTACAAACACATAATAACAGAATATCTTCACAAACAAATAACACCAAATCAAGACACAGCCAAATGAAGTACCTGGTACAATAAAACCATTGTTCCCGGCATTCACATCATAAATAACAGAATAGCAGACCTACACATACGCCGCCTCCGCTGCTGGGTGCACACAAAAAGCTTTGTCGTCCACAATCTAATTAATTGTCCCGCCTTCCCAGCCTGCCGACAACCTCTTAAACAACTCTTAACTCCGGCACAACACAACCTAACCGACACAGAAAAAGCAGTCATTGTAATACGTAGTCACAGCCACGCCACACATAATAATACCCTTATCTAAAAAAGACCCATACATCTGGCAAAAACCGAACACACAGTAAATCATTTGTAAAGGTTCGGCACCGGTACGTCTGGGACCGGAACTTTACAAATCCATTTTCAGATACAGAACCTCTACGGAGAAGGACTCCACCACAGAGGCTGTGCCAAACAAGCGACAGCCTGGGGATACTCCCCGAACTACAAGCAAGCAAGCAAGCAAAGCACAGTTTACATTCAACAGTAACGGAAAAACAACATATTATATTAGTAAATCTTCTTTATTACCAGTAGCCGTCCAAAGATGATGTACGAAGTAAAAGCGATTTGTAAAAACAACACTTCTAGACTATTGGGAATATTTAGATCGCAATAAGTTTGTTTTGTTTTGTTACATAAGTCTAACTATTACTCAGATACTAATAAAAAGGTGTATGTGATTTGGGGCCTGTTATCGTTTTAGAATATATATATATATATATATATATATATATATATATATACGTATATGTATATATGGTGTGTGTGTGTGTGTGTGTGTGTGTGTGAATGTGTGTTTGTGTGTGTCTGTGTCTGTGTATGTGTGTGTATGTATGTATATGTGGGTGTGTATATATATATATATATATATATATATATATATATTGTGTGTGTGAGTGTGTGTGTGTGTGTGTCTGTGTATGTGTGTGTGTGTATGTATGTATATGTGGGTGTATATATATATATATATATATATATGTGTGTGTGTGTGTGAGTGGTGGTGTGTGTGTGTGTGTGTGTAGAATCATTCATAAAAACATAATAAGGAGTGAGTTAAGTCGTCACCTTTTTATTCACGTGAAACTGGTTTATTATAGACATTAGACGATTAACTGCAAGAAAGAAGATAGTTGATTATAATCGATAATAAAATACTATATCACTACAAATACATTTGTTTCTAATTATGATCAATATAACTTCATTTTATCAATATTATTTCTAGAAATATGTTAAACTTAATTAATATGACATCAATGTGAATATAGGAAATGTACAGGTATGGGGGCTAAATTCAACTCACACACTTTATTAAAATAAGAAGTAAACAATTTAACCATGGCTAGGATCTGTAAATTGAAACGCAATGGCGCTGTCAGTTGGACTACACAACCCTACCCACTGACCAGACCCAACCAAACAATAACAAGACGTCACACCGTCAGTAGATCGTGAAGACAACGTGTTCTGGTCAGTGCACCATGAATCAGCATTATTTGCAACGGTACAACTCGATATTTGCACCTAGAAAGCTACCACTAATATACAAGATATGACCACATAAATAGGGGAATTAAGACACACATTAGTTCAAGTTACTAATTCAAACAACATAAGTTGAACGTGTGTATTTCTATATATATATATATATATATATATATATATATATATATATATATATATATATATATATATATATATATATATATGAAAACAATCTATAATTCTATTAATTCATCAATCTAAACATTCATTAACCCTTTACTTTGTTCTTACGTCTAAAGGACTTAACTAAATGCCAACTGTATTTTATCTCTACCTTCATGTAACAAATGATATACGGTTTAAAACGACAATCTACAATAACCTGCTATTCTCTGAAGTTCAAGGAATTATTTTTGAATATTAGACGACAATTATATTTAAGATAGCAATATATAATAAAAGTAATAGTAGTACTAGTAGTAATAGCAATATTGATAATCATAAGAAGAATAACAAAATTAATTATATTAATATATGATACAATGTATGCACGATTTAAGTGCTAAAGTTATAACATATCAGTGCAAAATTAAAGAATAATAATAATTTGGAGACATTATGACAATATTTAGCTGTCACCAAATTGAATTACACTGATTCATATAATTCCGACATAAACCATGCCATAACGGTCCATTGAATGCTGTGAAATATGCAGTTTTTTAATTAGATAGCACCTAAACACAAATACCAGCTGTCATTTCTATCAATGAGCAAACATCGATAATTCATATAGGAATTCGTTGCAGCTAGTATTTCCTTATCATTAAAATGTAGTCATTCTCAATAACAACGGACAAATGATTAATGACCTTATCAAAACGATATTTCATAATTAATCTATAAACATTCACCAAAGAAGCATATGGTGATTTATTATCTGATCAATATGAGAATCGCTATAACTAATGAATTTGATTATGAAGATCTTTTCTTATGGATATTAGAATATTACGTTGAGCATAGTGAATCAATGTCTATATTGTCGTTATGACAACGTTTGTATTCAGCAGCTGATGAAATTGTTTATCCTCGCGTGACTGTATTCTGCCACAGTATTTATTGGAAATATACTGATTAATTCCATAGTTGAATAACAATGCCCAGAAAATCATGAATGGAAGAATAAAAACGTGCACGTTGACGCGATTTAATGTTTATAAGAGTCTATAGCAATCATAAATGCGAAGCCGGACTGTCATATGAATTGCTTCTTAGCTTAATAAGCTCACTCACTCACTCACTCACTCACTCACTCACTCACTCACTCACTCACTCACTCACTCACTCACTCACTCACTCACTCACTCACTCACTCACTCACTCACTCACTCACTCACTCACTCACTCACTCACTCACTCACTCACTCACTCACCTAAACACTCACTCACTCACTCACTCACTCACTCACTCACTCACTCACTCACTCACTCACTCACTCACTCACTCACTCACTCACTCACTCATCATCAATCAATCAATCAATCAATCACTCACCCACTCACTCTATCTCTCTATCTATCTCTGTTATATTTATGTTACAATTTGCCGACTTCAATCGTCTAAATATGGTACTAGGCGTTAAAAATGAGGTGTCATTAAATGACATTTTAATAGCCATTTATTTGTAATGTACACTCACAGATTCGTTTATTCTCATTGATATTCATTTCGATGTTTTATAATTCATTCTGACGGTTAATGATGATTATACATCATGTTAGAACATGGTACATACGAAAGAGTCATAGAATGTGATCAACTCCACTACATTATGCCTATACTTGATTATATTTTGTTATTTAGTATTTATAGTATTTTCTTTTAAGTGATCATTTGACGCCTTGTATTATCTACCATTCCAGTGTTTACACAAGAACTCAAAAGTATTATTTTCACTTATTCATTTCTTATTCAAAACATCCAAAGCAGATGGGTTCTGATGCAACTAATTTGATCACTGCGCCAATAACACCATATCATGGCACAGCTTCACAAAATATAAGTATTGGTATTATAAATTGACTGTCTATCTGTAATAAATCTGATGAAATGTGTGATGTTGTTAAGGATATGGATCTTGATGATCTTGTCATTACAGAGGCTTGGCTGAATAAGTGATATCTTAACAACATCATAGACCCCCCCCAGGCAATGTAGTATACTGTCCCCCCCCCCACCTCTACATCACTCCCTGGAACTTAGAACATATATAGATTAGCATTCAGCCCCTACGCTCGTGGGGCCCCCGGGTAAATGATCATCGTGTACATGCGTTAAGACAGCCCAGTAGGTTACTTAAGTGTGCGTAACTTATACAAATTAGCTTGTAGGACCTCTATGATTGTCGGGCCGACGGGCACGTGTCCATTTGGCCCATGCGGTAAGACTACATTGGACTGACTGGTAATGTTTCAGATCAGAATATTATTGGTGATGTGACTCCATCTCGATATTCATTCCATTATGGAGCTCGGATTCAAAAGAAACGTGGGTGAGTCGGCATTCTTCTCCATGATTCGTTGAACTGTGAAATCCATTTGCGCTTTGAGGATAAGTTTATCAAACATTACCAACTCATTTTTGTATCTTGGGGGTAAGTGTTCGTGTAGCTATTATCAACTGATTACACCCTACTAAGAACAATTACCTGAAAGCAGCATATTTCTTCAAGGTATGTTTGGAATTTGTTGACTCTCTTGCTACCAACAGTGGCCATCTGTTTATCTTAAATGATTTAAATATACATTGGGATTGCCAGATTAAAGCATATACCAAACAACTGGCTAACAGTCTTAGATCTGCCAATCTCCTTCAGCATGTCCGAAAAAAAACGCACAAAATAGTCACATCTTAGATCTTGTCATCTCCCGTGATGATGGACATTATGATTGTGGCTGTGTCTTTCATGTTGTCTGATCATTTCCTAATAAGCATTAATGTACCTTTACAGAAACAATTGGTTTCAACTAAAGTTATTTCATATAGAGAATATAATTCGATTGACAAGGAAGTTTATCTTGCTGATCTGCGAGCCTCTTCTTTGGTATTGGATCCACCGCATGATCATCAGGTGCATCTCAGTGATAGTACATTGAGAGACATTGTAGATGAGCATGCACCTTTAAGGACAAAGTAAATGCCAAGAAGACACATAGTTCCATTGTACAATAAGAATATACAAGCTCGATAGAGACACAGAAGATATGGTGATAACATATCAACTTAGATAAATATATGGCCTATTGTTTTAATAACTTCTTCCATCATCGGATATTAAATATACATATTAGATTCCATTCCAGAACCTTATCATGGGGTAAGACATTAGTAGAAGAGTCCTAAATGTCCATGATAGAAACATTTGAGTCTTTTACAGAGACTGAGAATCTTTTGTATAATATATTTTTCCCAAGCTATGTTAAGGTTTCCCCAATCAATAGCATTGAACAAATTATGTGATCCCAACTAATCATTAAAAGAACTGATATCGTTATTTTTGAAATTTTTGAATACTGCAACTACTGTGCCATCGAAATGCCCATTGTTTATGAAATACTTCATTCATTAAAACATATTTTATTTTCCGTGCATGTTTTTATCTGCGTTCTGTCATAATCTTATTTTACAGAAGGAAATCGATTTTAGCTAGCCTCAATAACTAACATTCATAATATTTTATGGTACTTTCTGAAGTTTCTATATTGTTATTCTACCATGGATGTAAAAGTGCAATGAGTAACTATTTATAGACACCAGTAGAAATGTCACTTTCACCAATTATTCCGATAAGGAGATATATTACTAAAGCTTATTTTACAATTCGGTGAATATTTTATCACACATTGTTATAAATCACTACTTTGTTCTAGGATAAAAGTTAGAAAACTACATTTTACTCGAACATAAATCGGCCACCAAACAATGAAAGCTGTAAAACTTAATATTCGAAAATAATTAGCCATCTGACAGACTGTGAATATTCTGGACATTGTCATAAATAAAACCTGATCCGTTTATTAACACTTCCAATAAAATTTAGTCTTTATATTGGAAAACATTTCAGGCAGCAAATGTAACGCAGGAAATTAAATCTAAAATTGTGTTCTATGCTCTCCCTTACTTCTCCATCTCTCACTCTCTCTATAACTCCCCCTCTCACTTAAAATATATATATATATATATATATATATATATATATATATATACCCCTATTCTGCTACCAAGCACTATATCATCCAACCATTAACTAATAAAGACTGATAAAATGATATTCATATAAATAATTATTCTTAGAAACATAAGCTCTTTTTTTCTAAAAAGTAACGTATCATTATTGCTTTATTTATATATTCTGCTATTATATATTCACGAATTATTTCGTTTAGTATTTATTATTGTATCACTCTTTCGTTATTTTCACTATTATCATGTGTAAAAGTGTCAATCATTATTACAGCGGATGTTTAAAATAAGGATGTCAGAAGCAGAATGGTCATAATGAAAAAGGTCGCCTGATAAATATTACATATGTTAATAGTGTTTGTCTGCCACCCGAACATTGACAATGGGTTCATTTGAGTTGAATTAATTATGAAATGTTCTATCATTCAAAATAAATTAAGGAGTTGAAGATTATTTGATTTTACTTTCCTCATCAAACGTAACATAATGCACGTTATAAACCATATTGTTTGCATGACAAAGAAAGAGGTCTAACACCGTTAATAAATGTTAATTATAGTTTTCACAGTAAAACTTTATAGAGGTTTAACTGTAAGTATGTAGATATTGAGGCTGATTATTCTCATACATGAACGATATAGATAGCACGAATAGTTAGTTACTAACTGACCCACACCGATTACAGCTAGAATTACAGCATTCAAAGCAAATTATCAACAAAGAAAGAGTAGTCGATATTAATCGTTCAGGCACCAAGACAACATGTGATGGGTTCTTCCTTTATACTGAAATGAATAGAAATGCTCCTTTAAATATATCGATTGCTTGGTCTGTCTGAGTATATTGTAGATGTATTTATACCTGTATTATTATTGTCTCTGTCTATATATATCTATCAATGGTTTTCTCTCTCACTATCTCTACCTATCCCACTTCTTCCCCCCTCTCTCTCTCGCTCTCTCTCTCTCTATCTATATCTATTTATCTTTCACTCACTCACTCACTCACTCCCTCAATTTCTACCCCTGATCTATGTCTCTCAATAATAATAATAATAATAATAATAATAATAATAATAATAATAATAATAATAATAATAATAATAATAATAATAATAATAATAATATAATGTATATTTAATAAAATGCCCTTACTATCAGGAGGTATTCAAAGACGTTGTATAAATAATGTGTAATATAATAATACCCCAAGTAATATGTCTTTAAAAACCCTATTTAAGAGATTTAAAAGATAAATACTATTCATATGTGAAAGCGACCTTGAACAGGTGTGTTTTAGAACATATTTAAAATTTTCAAGAGACAACGCATTTCTAATATCTGCCGGCAACCTATTCCATAAAGTTGGGACTGCAGCACTAAACGCACAATCACCATATGACTTGAGCCATGACTTAAAAGTTATTAATAAAATCTTGATATTTCTAATAGGTATATAATGTAGCTTTTTAAGAATTGGGGTGATCTGATCATATTTTCAATTATTTGTCAATATGCGACTTGGACTATTCTGAAATCGCTGAAGGCGATTGATGCTACAAACAGATATACCATATAACAGGGAGTTACAATAGTCTATAAGAGATGTAACAAAGGCAAGGATTACAGTTCCAAGATATTAGTAGGCAGATCGGCATACTGATGTTCATATATGTTAATACCTTGGTAAAAATAACCCCTTGAATTTTTACTGACCTATTAGGGTTAATGGAAAATACACCCATATGTAATGCTGATGTCTTTAGGGATTTAACACAATGTAGTGATGCAAAATATATAATATTCGTTTTATTATCATTTAGTTTAAGAATATTTTGAGTCATCCATAGCCGAATATCAGTTAACAATGTTCTAAATTATTCAAGGAAGAGGAGAAATTTAACTCATTGTCGAGATTCTGTGATATATACAGGTGTGTGTGATCAGCATACAAGTGATATATAACCCCAAATCGCTGCGCATTTATCCCAGGAGAACAGGTTGTATCATATCGATATTTAATCCACGTCAACATATTTGTTTTAAGTTCTAATCAATGACTTATGTAGATCCCAGCTACAGTTTTAAAATAGTATCTTTATGACACTTACATCAATCCGTAAATAATCCTAGTTGCATATCCTGGTATCGGCTAACAGGTATCCTGGATATATTTTATTATCTTAAGATTACTGTATCCTTGAAGATGTTTGGTTAGGACTAATTCTGTATGGGTTGATTTGTCTATTTCATAGAAGGGTTCCGGGTGTCATCCATTATTATTTTCCTTTCCTGGGAGCGGACTTACATTTGGGAAGTTTCTTCATATGTTGTTCGGCAACTGGGAGTAGGTTGTTTTCGTTTCGAGGATGTCGAAGTAAACAATATATCCGTAAAGACTGAGTGATCATAGAAATCTTTATTCTATGCCAATTAACTAACCAAGCTGTGATGAAGCAGTTAGTTGGAACATAGGATTAGTTATCGAAGGGTCGTGGGTTCGAAGCTCTGGAGCTGCAATTCTGTAACGTGGCGACTGATTCACTCAGCCAGAAAAACTAATCTGACAGGATGTGATGTCTATGTGTCTGTGTAACGGCACGCGCCTATTATGACAGCATGCTTGGAATGATCCTTTGATAGTAGATCTGATACAGGATAGTAGATCTGATACAGGATAAAATGTATAGCAAATAGCTGTAGAATAGTGGTATACCTGGATGGGACACTAAATAAATATAACGTATTATCACGTATTATAAAAGAGGGAATTCCCGTGCTAATATTGAATCCAGTAACGTTGTTTTATATATATATATATATATATATATATATATATATATATATATATATATATGCTGTGTGTGTGTGTGTGTGTGTGTGTGTGTTCATGTGTATATGTGTGTGTATGTATATGCGTATCTGCATGTTTGTGTGTTTGTGTTCGTGCAAGCCTCTGTGTGTGTTTGAGTCTTAGTATGTCACTACGTCACTGCGTGTGTGCGTGTGCGTTTGCAGGCGGGGGGAAAGTGGGCGGGTAGGCGAGTGGCCGCACATATGTGCGTCTATGACTATCATCTCAATTCTATTTCATGTCTCTTCAATATGAAGTTACAGATAATGTATAATACTATATTTAATTCCTAATTTTATAATTATTTATAAAACTTAGTAATGTATGATGTATGTTTTATTCTTTAGCTGTTTATATTCTGTACTTTAGTAAAACAACATCGTTAAAATTAATTATTTAGTTATCATGAGCCGAATATATATGTATCGTTTATAGTTTAAATATTGTTAAGTTAACTGCTACCTAGTCTAATTTCTACGACGTATTTAGTGAGACCTGTGTAAGGTTTTGTTTTTGTATAAACAATTACCAATGTAACAGCGGCCTTATAAACATTTCATTATAATATAATATTTTTAATTCCATGTTTAATCTAGGATTTTATTATGGAACAGTTAAGTAAAGGACAACAAGGTAATGATATTAACAAATTACTGAGTAAAAATGAGTATCAAGATCAGGTGATGAGATACGACCAACATTATTGATTTATGGAGGAGGATACAAACCTATCTCACAGAATGTACTATCAAACAAAGAATATCATTATGGCTTTCTTACATTTTTAGGGGATCGCTGAGACCACTTCACCGAGTAATTTCTAGGTAAATACCAGAAATATCTGTTACATCTGGAAACAGGAAGAACTGGTTATCCAGGAGAGTTCTTCTAATTACTAAACGACATTATTAAATGACATAAAACCTAAATGATATTAAATGGGCATCTGCGAGTTTTAGTAGAGTTCAGCATGATTTAAAAAAATTAATTAAAGGTATGTGTCTTAAATATTAGGTTTAAATTTGTGTATAAAATGTGTTTACCCTGACAACTGATATCGTACTATTTTACGAGAAAAAATAAAACAACCTGGCGAAGATTAATAATGTTTCAACTTGATTATTTTCATATCTTTGTGACTTTTGACCAATACCAATCAATATTGACACTTATGCTAATTATAAAGATTGTAAACAAGTTGATAAAGTAACCCTCTTACGAAAATAATTACCTCTTTATTTGAATCAATAAGCTAAAAAACTAAGATGTTTAAAAAGAAGTGTTTATAACAATATCAATAACAACAATTGGTATCTGTCGTTAATATCAAACATGCCCAACAACCCCCGAAAATATCTCAGAAATAACATTTAACTATAATTCTCCAGTTTTCCTTTACTATACATGACAATAGATAATTATTGACTGACTCTGTAAACAACTTGATCGATTGCTTTCATCATAGAGGGTGAAACCTTTACAAGAAACCCTTCCACAAAATAGCTATTCCAATGAATATTTGTAGATACTGTAGATTCATGATACATAAAATCATACAACTATCATTTAATAAATTATATAGGTGATTTAAGGGAAAATATAGTTTTCCTATCATGGTTTGGTTACCTAAATTGTGTATTTCATGCATGTCGTATTACTGTTAATAATTTATTAAAATTCTTTATGACCTTTTTAGAACATCCAATAAAACAAATTAAAAAAGAAAAGGAAAGGCCAAGGTAATGTCCATTAAGGTATTCAAAATGCCAAAGCTTCGCGTTTTAAATGTCATTATACAGCTTTCAAATAAGAAAAGTATTTCAAGACATTTCCATTCATCTCGGGATGCTAGAATTCCGAAATTATCATTATTACTTGTATATTAATTACTACATAATAATTGCATCGCTATTGAGCACCCCTGATATTGATGCTATCTCATAATCCCAGCAAAGTATTACTCAAAATAATTAAAATCCCGCAAGGAAATGTATCGTTGTATTCTCTGTTTAATAACCGGATATTTTCATGAGTTTCCATGGATATAACTATTTTGGTGAATTAAATATACATATGAGTAAATATCATATAATATCATCATTGATTTCCATATATGGTGAAAATCCTAATTGCATCAAACAAGTGCATGGAGTTCCCTTGATTGGTGTCATTTGTATAATAATTTCAGTTGAATAGATGATAAACTTTAACAATATTAGGTATATATTATGTCCGATCTTTGTGTTGACATTCAAGGCTTAGTATAGACCATTTGTCACGGATAATATTAAACTCTATACTGTAAACATAATGCACTACTCTTCGAAAGCGGAATTTGGAAAATATCAAAAGAAGCTCTACGAATGAACTAATAACTTGATGGGATGAAACTCAACTGTAAATCGTCCACATTTTACTTCTGCCGAACTTCTGGTGGACAAATGTAGCAATTATTTGATGAAGAAAAAACAACAATCATCAGGAATAAAATAATTTCTGATTCCCCAAATAATTCCTCCAATATTTCCATGGGTGCAAATACTATGTTTAATGGAAATAAGCTCGAACTGTTTCGACCGAGTTCTGAGGTTGAGGTAAGTGAAGGAGATAATAATCCAGTCACCGAACAAGTCATGTGACTTGGATCCACTATCCAATCAGCCTTTCAAGAAATGTGTGGATCAACTTCTGCCACTGATAACAACCATTATCAATAGGTCAATGGATGAGTCAGTGATGTCGTATTTTAAACGAGCCACCATAATCCTACTGCTTAAGAGATCTGTGATGGATGAAGAAGATACGAAGAATAATCGTCCTCTTCTAACCTCCCATTTATCTCTAAGCTTATTGAAAATGTAGTAGCAAGGCGTATATAAGAACATTTAGAACACAATGATCTGATTGACAGTTATCTGTCTACTTACCTTAGAGGTCATTCAACAGAAGCGACTCTCTTGAAAGTGCACAGTAACATTGCTGAGATTCTTGGTGAAGGATCCACGACTGCATTAATCATGCTTGAATTAACTGTAGCTTTCGACGTATTCGATCATCCAATTTTAGTGACGCATTTAGAATTTTCATTTGGAATCGAGCAGAGGCCATAATTTGGATAAAGTCATACCTCGCCGACAGAACTCAGTGTGTTTCAGCTGAGCACCAAAGATAACTAGATGTAGATCTCCTTTTTGGTATACCACAGGGATCCGTTTTAGGACCAACGAATTACTGTTTATCTACCAAATCAGTTGGTAAAACTATTAAACGGCATAATATTAAATTTCAATATTATGCCAACAATACACTAGCCATATGATAATTCGGATTATTTTTCATCTTCAATTGAATCTTGTATTGAATATATAAGTAGTTAGATGTACAGTTTCATGCTGAAATTGAATCAGGACAAAACATAATTAATAACTTGTGAAGAAACCTGAGAATCTTAGCTTTAAGATAGATTCTAGTTATATACATTCGTTCATGTCTGTAACCAATCTAGATCTTATATTCGATAATACTCTAGGAATTAAGAAGCAGGTGAATGCTATATTTAAGTCCAGTTATGATCAAATAAGAAATATAGGATGTATTCGTAAATAAATAAATGATCAGACAGGCAAAACTTTAGTTCATGGCTTTATTATTTCTAAACTGTACTATGGCCATGCATTATTATATAATATCTCCCTCGCTCTGACAAACCGCCTACAGCAAGTGCAAAACTGTGGTGCTTGTCTAGTAATAGGCACTCGCAAAAAGGAACATATACAACCAGTTTCATTTCAGATGGACTGGTGTCTTGTACGTTTCACTGTGCATTATTTTATTTCATGCATTTAAAGAACCGAGTGGAACAGCAGAATTGTATCTAAGTGATCTGATCCAAAGATATATACCAGTGAGAATGCTACGAGTCCTATTCACTTTTCAGGGTACCAAAAGGCCATAGAGTAATGTATAGAGAGAAATCCTTCCGAACATCGAACGTACGTCTGGTTTATATATTATAAATATATTATCTTGCGCATTTATTTTCATGCCTTATTCATAGAACAATAAAATTATATGTTACTGTGGAATAATTAGATTAATGTCGCGTGATGACATCCAGCTAAACTGGTTGAGAGATGATTAAACAGTATGGCCATGGCCTAAATAGCAACAAACCTCTACCACCTAGGTATACATATCGATCTGAATATGTCGGAAGGATGTTTCATCTTTAGGTTCACTCCATTATCTTTGTACAGATTCATACAAAAAGAATTGTCTCATCAAACCTATTACGAGCTAGATCAAAAAAGGCTATGGCTTCATTAAAAATGAAAACAAAAACATCATGATTTGACTGTGGTTTATACATATGACAGCCTGATTGGAATAAGTAACATTTACGATGGGATGTGGAACAGACCTTACAACAGAGCAGAGATATACGATGATCAACATGCAGCAGGCTGGAGGCACGGCCAACCGGATAGCCATACAGCAACAGAAGAACTGGTAGGGCGGAATTTCATAGAAACTAGCAGATGTGCCAGAAGTGCTAGATCTGGACGTCCAAAGAAGACTACACTCCTGTAAGACAGGATGCTGAAATGTGTTGTGCAGCAACAAGGATTTCTGCCCTTCCGAACTGTTAAACGGATTCATAGCGGGTCTCTCTGTACGGTATAATTGGCAGAAGGAAACCAAGCATTGGTCCAAATAACACACTTATAAATTCTTGGCTTTGGTGATAGAAGAATGTGAGTATGGAGGGAAATGGTATAGCATAGTAGTCACAAATATTGCAGGATTTACCAGTATATGTTTGTTACTGTAATGATATGGGGAATTAGTGTTGGTGAATTAGTCATTGTAGATGGTACTATGAAAAATGCTGATAAAATTGACATTGTAGATCGCAATCTTGTTAATTCCGTTGAAAGAGTATGTTTTGGGGATGCCATGATCACATGTATAATCCAACACGACAATGCACCAGAGAATAGAGCGCATAATATGCAGATCTGGGTAGACGAACATGCTGTCCAGGTGATCTAGTGGCGATCTCAGTTAGTTTAAACAATATTTATTGATTCCCAAACATGCAAGGCATATACAAATGGATTTCAAAACATATATACATATTGTAATTAGGCGAGATGGTGAGGGGAAGTGCGGAACGGGTAACTAGCTAGGCATTGACTAATAAGTATATTAAATTATAAGACCTGTGAGCAATCGAGCATTTACTTTATGAATTTCGTAACAGAAGAAATAGTGGTCACAATCTTCATCTGCATAGCCATATTTACAGGATGAACTAATATGTTTGTGCCAAGAGAGGTCCTTGCTCAGAATAATACCAACATGTTTGTGGTATGACAGTTCATTTAGTGCACTACCATGCATATGGACGAAATTTGTTTTGTTAGATATTATGAGGAATTCCGTTTTGGGCGGACTGAACCTCACTAGCCATGTTTTGGGCCATGCACTAATAGTTGTTAGGTCTTTTTTCGAGACGCTCAGCTGCACTTACTCTTTCGTCCACCTCAATGAACAATGATGTATCATCAGCAAACATTCTGATCTGACAATGTTTGACGACATGCGGTATGTCGTTTAGAAAAATCAGAAAAAGGTAGAGGGCCAAGGACTGAACCTTGGGGGACTCCAGCCAGTATCCGACTCCAAGGTGAAAACTGTCCATTTATCACAAGAAGGTATATCATTACTATTAAAATAACATCTAGCTCACATTTATTTATCTTCAGATATTATGTCTATTTCATAATATTTTATTCCTCTTCTAATATTTCTAAGCAATTTTCTTTAAAATACAAACATATATTAATTTATAAAAGACGCCAATAATATAATTAATAATGTCAGTTATTTAGATACAAGTAGTCATTCAGACAGAAACTAATACGATTTCAAAATATCAACTAATGACAAATAAATAAAAATGTTTTAGTAATGTTAATGCAGCATTACTACTGCTTTATTCAACCTTAATAACAAACTTCATATTCTAACTCCATCAAAATGGAACCAACACTTTATTTATTTGTATTTTATCAGGGTAATTTAAGCCGTAATTAGATATTCAAAGTATTAAAAGATATGTGCTGCATTAGAGAATCAAAATAATAAATGTATTAACACTTCAGTTTGATCAATTTTTCATAATTGGGTAACGTTTCTGTGAAACTAGTTTGTGATTTGTTAGAACACTGTGTCCTTGGTAATATTAGAGAGGCAGAGACCCAAAATTGGGTTACAAGCTGGCATCCACCCTATATCATTAGCCCATAGGTGGGCCCATCCTCCCTGGGTGGATGCCACCTCTGAATTTTCCTTATAGTCGTGTATTAACCCTTTTGGAATACATCAAGCAGTTTTCCATTCACAACAAACGATGCCACACATCAAGTCGCATATCTGTCTCGTTCATCAGGTTAAGAATAGACATTTCGGTCCAGACTTTGATGGCCAGATGTGAGGTAGCTCTTTGGAATATATGTTTTTCCATCCTCTCCATAATTTTGGCGAAAACCATTTTCTAGTTACAAGTAAAGAACTGGTCACTTAATAGCAGCTCCAGCATTTTACTCAAGTAGCATAGGTTAGGTAGAAGTAACAAATTATTATCTTTCATATCCAAATAACTCAACAATATAAGTGTGCTAAGTCGTATTTCAGGAATGTAACTGATACCATTGCTGAAAATTTCTATTCCACTGAGTGTTGTCGAAATATTAGAGAAATCTGGAAATTTCGTCAGTCTATTTGAATTTAATTTTAAATTTTCTAACTTCGTCATTTCTGGTACGACATCGACGTATCTTACTTTACTTTCTGCCAAATCTAAATTAACCAAGGAATGGGTGAGTCACCTGATATTTATCACAAGCGTTTTTAATTTCACCAATTTCTGTACATAATCCACCAAACTTATTGTGCTACTCGTCAAATAAAACTCTTCTAAAGTTGGCCAGACCGAACTTAAATCGGTAAATTGGGCTAAACTATTTCCTCCAACTTTCACAGGTTTTATTTTTGGGAAAAATTGCCCAGATCTCCAATCTCGGTATACGGATCTTCTTCGATAGAAATGAGCAGATATTTGTCAGAACTGGAAATTCAGCCAGCAAATTATAATCTAGCATATTCGTTTTCAGATTTGTCATTGCAGGTAGATCATCTATCATACTAATATTATTTCCTGAGAGCATCAACTTCAACAATATCATGCTGCTGTTTGAAGGTTTCGGAATTTCTGTTTTGGAACTTGGTCTGACATCCAAATTAATCAGATGAGGCATCGAAGGAATAAGTGGCATCTGGCATATGTGGTTACCTAGTAATCGAATTACCTTTAGAGAAGTGCTCACATTGATAAGATCGGGGAACTGACTTAATGTGTTATGTTATCTCTGAATATGAATACCCTCAATTCTGAAAATGGCTCAATGTAGTCAATTATTGGAATAAAGGGTTTATTCGCTCGATTTAATATTATTATTATTATTATTATTCATAGATATACAGTTATTTAGCATTCGCACTTTTGTCTATAAGAATTAAAAAAGATAGAAGTAATGTTAACATTACCGATTCGTGAATGAATCTTAGCCTAGCCTATACGGTATCATCTTTTTCAATATTGATGCGTTTTATCGTTGAATCATACAAAACTGTTGGTTAGTGCATGCTGTGGTATTATATATCTTACGTGCACATGCTGCTAAACTGGTGATGTGCGTTTTGCTGCAAAACTCACCTAACCATTAGGTTGCTGCTTATCAAGAGATTCGCTGCCGACCTCAACAGACTACTTGTGGATGTGTGGATTTATTGGTGGAAGTCTTCATTACTTTGCCTATTAAATTAATATCGGACCGATCACAAAATAAAGTTATTGGTTCATCGATATGATTGATCTCAAGAAGCCATTCGTTGAGGTTATAATATTTATGCATATGTCATGCACGTTCTTAACCGTTTAAAGACTGAGTCAAACACACGCTAAAACATTTAATCTATAAAATGTACCGATGCACGTCACTCGATTGGCTGGCATTTATTGATGAGGGAGGTTTGTTATCAATAAAATCTATTGAAGTTGGTGGCAGGAATCTTTAATCTGCCTCTTAGTGTTAGTATCTGAGAACGTTGTTTTTCCTCATTCGGAATTTTCACCTGTTTTAAATTTTCCGTAAATATTCCAATTTTATGTTTTATCTGTTACTGGTGACATGATAATTAGATGGAGTCAAATTTGTCGTGCCATTAGCTATGTTATTTCATATATTAATCAAAATTAATATTTCATTTGAAATTATACAAACTTATCAAAGTTTAACTTCGATTCGACATCTGCAGACTAGAAAACATTCAACAAGATCAGCATTTTTAAATGAAAAACATGCTGATACTGTGGACCAGAAATATGTTTTTATTAGCAACTATTAATGAGTCACAATGTTTCACCACATAAAGCTAAAACGGTGAGGACACTTTTCCAGGATGAAAACAATTGTTGATAGAATTAACTCGCTGCATCAACCAACTGGCAAACATATCAACTAATATAAAGTATATGTGTCAGGTGATCCTTAAACATCCTTAACTCCTAAACATATTCTCTACTACACAGAATATTATAATTATAGCTGACTCTGTAAAATTTGACATTTATTCAATTGTTTCTGGTTCAGCGTTTGAGTTAATAAGCAAAACGGTTATACTAAAGACCAGCTTTATATTGTTTTGGATGTTTTGTAATTAAGGTTAATATATTTTCTTTTTGTACAGGAATGGAAGCAAATGGCATCACAGAAAACAGCTTCAAGCCATTATTCACAGCTAAAACAATTGTTTCATGAATTCGTTTAACCGAAGATCATGTGTTTTGGGCAACCACAACAATGGCTAACTAGAAACATTTAATAACTATGATAAATGGGATATCCAGTATATAAATGTTTAAAATTTAGTATGTAAGTAATAATTTATTTTGTAGATTGGTTTAGTATGATTACATGAACGTTTATATTTAAAGTTTCCGAAGCATAGTAAACGTTACAATAGTTTGGGATATGATGGATGAGTTGAGAGGTGGAGTGATAGAGAGATAGATAGAGTACATCGATATATCCACAGGTCGTATACTATATTTCATATACATAATGGTTTTCAAGTATTGTCTATAAATATACTTTGTCGTATTACATACCTTATTAAATAAGACAAGCATCTGTATGTCGTGGATAATATCAATGGTTAACTCTTCTTTTAAAATGTACTATGCATAACCTTTTAAAGTCAAATCTACTCTACCATAGAGTTTCTGGATCGATGGTAATTTAATTATAATGTGTATGTCATTTAAAAATGCCAACTTTTATGGATCAACATTAGTCAGTGTCATCCCTATGCTATTTGTATTGAATCCAAGTTCTTGTTAACGTGAATAAATGCGTAAATTATGTTTTGAATGATTATGCAAATAAAGTATACTCCAAGTGTGAATAATATGTTATCTTATACCAGGCAGTTAATTGCATGAAGACACTATCCCATTGATTAATAATATATCACACGTGCATATAATACGTTTTAATAGAATATATGAATTATAACAGAAGTTGTTTAATTGGAAAACATGCAATTTATCTGTCAGACATTGGGGTAATTAATGATTAAAAAATGTGTAATCTTAGGACTTGATTTTCTAATGATTAGTAAATCCTGTAATGAAGTCTAGTAAATACTATTTGTTTGGCAATCAATCGTACAATTTCCAGTTTATCCAAAGAAGAGGAAGAGAAATGGTTTATTGGCTAGTATGAAGTAATATTTACAGCGATGCATCATTACAATACAAGTGTCGTTTAATACATTTTCACTGTGTATTCATTACAAGAGGACATAGGTATATTGTAGTAAATACCAAACAATCAAGAAACGAACCCTTTGATAAGTTAGACAACAAAGATAAAACACCAGACAAAATACCACCAAAAGACGCATCCTGGGAGCTGTGTTCAAATAGGACTGAATCTATTGATGCCCAGTTCTTTACAAACCAAACACTTCTGATAATTGGGATATAAGTCTACCAGTGTCAACTATATCATATAAAATAGTTCAGCATGAAAGGATAAGTATCACTTTCATAAATTGGAATCATAACCTACACATCTTTGAAACATCCTTTCAACCCCTGACCACTTTCACATGTAAGAATATTATTTTAACTGATATTAATTTAAATACACAAACCCTGTTGTTCCTGTAATATTAGGCAAAGATTATAACTAGCATACAGATTTTTCATCTATTAGAACATTATTAATCGTTTTACATAGATGTTTTCGTGGATCCTGAGTAGATATAAATATATTACAACAAATAACTAGCTTTATAAATGAACTTGTCATAACGAACATATTCACTTAGGCAAACTTTATAGATATATGGCCAGATTTATACACAAACAAGTATTTGTGGAATACATCTGGACTGGTCTGATCAAAGACTCTGCAGGACGGTCAAATATGTCCATCATGCAGACGTATGGCAGTTTTATTATTCTGTGTAGTAGTTTGTTCAGAATATTAAATAGGTCTCTAAATACTCTTGGATATAAGTGTATTTCAGGCATGCCGTTTATTAACCTTTTCATAACATTTCATAACTAGCATTCCATAATGACCATACGAACCAGTCCCAATCCACATACGTTTTTTTATATCTCTTATGTCTCTTTGTAGATGATGAGTTCCTATTGTGTCATTGAAGTGAAGATCATGTCGGCGTTCCCTTTGTCAATGGTACATGCTTATTTCCAAGATCAAAGACATTCAGATCCGCACAAAATATCGATTGCATTTTCCATATGAAATCGCTGTAATCAAAGCAGCTGGTAACAACGATGTTAAAGACAACGAACATTAAATGTGAAGAATCATTCTCAGATTAAAGTTCTCATCAAAATTCTTATTTTGTTTAGCTGAAAGGGTTATGTATATCGAATAATACTAAGAGCATTGATAGATGAATACCTTATAGAAGAGACATAGGCAACTCATCTATTCATCAACACAGCTCTTCTGCTCTCCATAAAGCTACCATTCTGCAAAAATCGAGCAATAATAACCATACACAGATTTAATTATAATAGCGATACTGAACCCTTATTTAAATCTTCTGACATCTTGAGCGTAAAAGACTTGTATGAATTCCAGATAGCTTTATGTATGCATGATTATGTCTGCAAAAAGTTACCATCCTCATTTGATAACATATTTAATCATAATTAAGAAGTTGTGGATAGCCACCAGACAAGACAGTCAAACCTTCTATTTATTTAAAAATGCACGTCTGTTTTTGCCAGTAAACAACCATATTTTACATTGCCTGTAGTGTGGAATAAATGTAATTACATCATTGCTGATTTTATGTAACAACCGTAAAACATCTATTGGAAGGATATTTACTTACACACAATACTAACACTGTGAAATGATTAAACACTAAAAATTCAAATCACATGAATAATATTTATTTTTAAATTAAATTTTGTATATGTATTTATCTGATTACCTTGTTCTATGTTTAATATGTGTCCACCCCACAACAACCTCTTGCGCCGGACAGTAATATAACACCTACATATGTTTTATTATTTATTTTTGAGAGGGCCAATGAACAGACAGCTAAGGCTACATTGGTCCTTCAATTTCCTTTTTTGCTAACCCTATGAAAGATTTTCATAGATGTTATCTATTAATATTATTATTGTACAATTATTTGTTGGAAATAAATTGAAAATGAACTTCACTTCATTTCACTTTCTACCATTTTTAACAATCTTTGCCCTCTAATTCAAACATAAATGTTTTATTTTCATATACACTAGAGTTACTACAATCCACTGTTTCTCTAACTATTATTTTATTCCTTCTTATCTTTCTAAAGATAACATTTTTGTACTCAGTGTATACCTGCAATGGAGAATCCATTGTTAATAAAATGCAGCCAAATCTCTGTGTATCGTTCCCTCACATCTCACATAAAATTGGCCAATTCTAGAATGAAGGTCAGTTACTTAGTATACGTAGCCCTGCGATATAAACTCAATTAATATCACTGTTAATTGCAAAAATTCTGAATGTTCTCGGGATCTTTAAAATATTTGACCTTAATCCGCAAATGGATTTCACTTTTCGGGGAATTGGGAAATAATAAGCCGACTTTCACACCTTTATGTGAGTCCGAGCTACAGTATACAAAATAGAGCCATGTCACTTCTCCAACAATTATCTTATCTAAAATAATATGCAACAAATTGTATATTCCTTTTGTGTGTATTTTACTAATAAAACACTAAAAAGCCTAGTTCCTCCTGGTGAGTGCGACTAGGCCTGCGGATTTAGAATAAGTTTAAAAGGTTTAAGTAATGAGTATCCATCATAATCCCAGCAATTTAATCTTTTTTTTGGGGTCAGAATCTAATACTATAATAATATGTATTATATACTAAATAAGTATAAACTAAGAAAGTATTCACGACTTTAAACCATCTTGAAGAAAAAAAATGCTTTACTCAGTTCAGAATGATTAGAAGATTATCGAACTTTGATTTTGCTTTTATTTTTAGTTGTTCAGTTAAATTCTTGAACTTCTTTAAAGTTGTAAAAATTGATGGCGGATTTACGACTTATGAAATAATTACTTAATTAATGTTATTTCCTTTTGAGGTTATTCATGTTGAAATTGATTAAATAAACCAGAGTTATAGCAAAGATAATAAAAGTAGAAATAATGAATAAAAGGAAACCATGAGTTAGTCCTTTAAATATTTAAGATGTTATTTTCAAAATCTTTGATTCGGCAAAATATCCTAGTATAATAAAATATGATTTATTAGTATGAGTGGGACAAATCATAAAATAATTTGATCGTACTGTGTCAACTCAAATAAGCCTTTCTTGGAACAAGAAACCTTGTTACCATAGGAAAGTCTCAGCTAATTTATTTTGATTTGTGAAAAGATGAATCTCAGATAGATCCATGTAAATTGATGACAATAAAATAAGACCTTGCCATTAAACAAGTTATAATATGTGGATAAACTAAATGACACAATAATATAAATTTAAGTTGATATTTTTGCCATTATAACGTGATTGTGTTGATTACCATCACCTCATAATATAAACGAAACTCACTTGGTTGATTTTTCCTATGATTACACTTGTATTAATCATGTTACTTGATTATTATATTACAGGACTAACATTGCAGTTAAGAAAATGGGATTGTAAATATTTACAATTCATAACAGTAAGTTATATATTGGTATATCCTTACTTAATCTAGGACCATATAATATTGCCTTTTTCGACTATGTTTGGTATGCATAAGATCTAAATAGAATGGTGATTCCTTGTTAAATATACCAAGAACCTACTTATATCCTATGGGAATCATGTACTAAACTCTGCTAGAGAAAAGGAGAGGAAGAATTGTAGAACTCCAGATAAGTATAATTAGATCTGTGGATTATGAGAGGGGGGGGGGGGGGGGGGGGATGTATAATTAGTATCATGTCATCTAGTAGATATGTATTTGAGCAAAATGTCATAACTGAGTAAATATTATTAAATTAAGAAGTAATATATGTTGAAATTAAATAATTCAATAAAAGTTGGTAGTTCAAATCCATTTATCATAATTATTAAATGTTTCTAACAAACCTTCTTTGTAATTAGTCAGAACACATCGTCCTTGATTAGTTGAATACATGAGACAGTTCTTCCGTTTACCATAGAGTACACGACATCTCACATAACTTATGTTATAGAGTATGTCGTCAATTTGAAATGGACAATTGCATGTTACTGAATTTAATTCTTGAATGTGATTCCTTACACATTTATTTCAAATAGTAAACATGTTATATATATATATATATATATATATATATATATATATATATATATATATATATTAATGTATTATATATTCAACATGAAAGTTATTCATATTATGGTATATACAATGTGATACTAAAGACCTCTTCAGTTTCAAAGTAATTCAAGCAGAAAATGTGTCAGTTTTTTATTAGTATGGTGCAGGAGGCAGTATTGTAACCAACAATAAATATACAGCACAAACATGTTTTATTCATTAGATCAAACACGGTAATTTCTTACTAAGATTTCATAGCCAAGTATGAAGGTTTACCACACATCGGTAGTTGATCAGAATACAGGATTTTATTATTTGTCTCCATCAACTTAATAAAGGCCACTTGCCAGTCAGAATTAAATGTCTGGCCATTTAAAAGCAGTTCACATAGCAAAAGTTAGGTAGAGATGTCAAAGAATTATCTCTCATATCCAAATAGTTCAACGATATAAGTGCGCGCAGTCATCTTTCAGGAATGTAATTGATCCTATTGTTTAAAAGTTCTAGTCGACAGAATGTCGTTGAAATATTAGAGAAATCTGGTCAAGGCGGAAGTGAAGTTTGTCAGACTTGGAATTTCCCGCAGTTAATTGTTACTTAACACAAGTGTTTTTAATTTCATCATTTTGGGCATGTAATCGACTGAGCTTATTGTGCTGTGTGTCAGGTGAAACTCTTCCAAATGGGAACTCACATCACTTAAATCCGGAAATTCAACCAAACTGCTTCCTCCGGTGACAAAAATGTTTAGAGCCGCATGATTCTTCAAGGTGTCGACTTTGGGGAAATTATAATGTTCAATATACAACTGATACAAAGATCCGGCCATATTCGTCAATTAAAGAATTGTAATTCAGGTTAATCAGTTCCAATGTTACCAGCTGGGGTAGGTTTCCTACCTTAATACTGTCATTCCTCGAGATGTACAACTTCTTCAGACTCGTACTGACATTGGACAAATTGGGAATCTGGGTCAAATCGTTTCCGCTGAGATCGTAGGTAACCAAACATGGCAGCTTAGGAATAAATTGTACCTCACGTATTTTGTTGTTTGTTAATCGTATCACTTTTATAGTTGCCCTGATGTTGCTAAAATTAGGGAACTCTTCCAAAAGCATTAGTTGTGAAACCAAACGTCCGTAATGAAGGAAATACCTCGATATAATCAATCGTTCGAATTTTCGACTTCTTTATTTCAATCTTTTCCACATCGCTAGGGATGTCATGTGGAAATTCTCTAAGTTTACCATTTAAGTCTGAGTATGTAATTAGTTGAAGAGTGTCAGTGAAAATAATCCAAGCTAGGAAGAGGTTGAAGAACAAATAGATGTCCAAATTGATCGAGTGCCTTTTCTTATCAATCGACGAGAAACCTTGGTTGGGGGGCATATTTGTGAAAATTCTAACTTTCCAGTTATATCTCCGAACTGCAAGTTCTGATAATATTTCCTTGAATTATCCGATCAGTTTATGGTTCAGTATCTCGAGTTCCAGAATTCAAGACGTTACTAATTTGTACACTGGCTGATCCGGGTAAATGTTTTGTTTGGTAGTCTGGTTTACCGCTAAATCAATGCTAGCCAGCTAACTGTAGCGTTCCATTTAAAGCTAGAGGTAGCATTATGGGATGTAACGAAGATATGGTGACTAAACATCGTTCACATAATGACACAAGCACGTTCTTGTCGGAGTAATTAGGTAAGGTCTGACGCGTGTTGTAACACTCAAATAACAGACACCGAACGTTTTTGACACTGTTAAAGCAGATCAATTTGATGTGAGGAAATATAAAGGGGGCTACTCTTTTAGGGTAGACTTTCTTTTCCTCAGTGTCTGTAAATAGGTCTGATCTTATCTGTATATTTGTCGGGTTATCAGCCTGCTTCCCTGTCTGTCTGTCCCTATGTCTGTATATTATTCCAGTCTATAAATATGATTGTCTGTCTGTGTGTTTGGCTGTCTATAGGTATATATTACCTTCTTATTCTTATATAAAAGGTAATACTGGGAACAAATTGATAGAATGCAGGTTTCAAATGGTTTCGAAGTGTATGGGAATAAGAAAATAGAAGTTTTATATTGTTCTGCAAATGTAAAAAAGTGTATCTTTAATGACTATATATTCTGATAAATCTATTAAATGTCAAGTCAATGTAATTTTTATTTCGGAGTATTATAATTGATTGTAATGACAGGAAAAGCTTACAGCTAACATCACTTGACCAGTTGATGAACAAAGTGATTAACAACATAAGGCAGTAGGAATCAATATCTCAAGTCAAATGAATGCGAGAAAAGTAAGATTAAACTTGAAATAAATATCGACAATTTTATCGATTAGCAACAGAGAGACAGACTCCTTGTCTATATATATATATATATGTTGTTGTAGGGTATGTTACTCTTTCTATCATTCTCGCACGCTATCTATCTATCTTTCTATTTCTATAGCACATTATCTATCTATCTATCTATCTATCTATCTATCTGTCTGTCTATCAATCTATATGTCTATATATATATATATATATATATATATATATATATATATATATATCTGTCTTTCTATATATATATATATATATATATATATATATATATATATATATATATATATATATATCTTCAACAATTCCCCACCTTCTTACTTTTCAAACCAATGCCTAACTATCTCATTGATCTTTAGCTGCTTAGGTACATGTCAAAATGTTGTTTAAAAATCCATTTATAAATTCAGTGTTCTACTAAAGCAAAGGTCTCTAATTGTTTTCACTGTTATATGAATTTCTATCGTAAAAGTAAAAGTTCTTAATATCTCACAACAACAACAACCACAACAATCTTAATTTCTTCAGTGATAAACATAAAATCATGCTTACTGTATGTGATTAAATGTTGTGTGTAAATATTAGGTGGGTAAATATTATGTATAAATATTATGTTGATAAATATTGACAGTCATACCTAAATAAACTCATTAGTGTGATGGACTGTAATACAAAGCTAGTTAGAGCACAACTCGTTATATAATGGTCACTTGAAGCCTCACCCATCATCTATTAAGAAAGGAATCTATTGTGAAGCTATTATTCTTTAATATTAATATAACCCATACACCATTCCTTCGTGTCACAGGATCTCAATACATTGATTTGATCAACGATGTAGATATCATTCGTGCTTAGCGTCAGCTACTGCAGCTGACTATTCAAACATCAACCATTACTACAGGTTACTAAATGGCTAATGATCAATACATCCTACAAAGACAGGTTTCTCCTTCAGAAATTGATCAATAACTCGAAATAAAATAAAGGAGTGTCCCGTAAAAGATTGTGTCAGATATTTATATATTATGTTACGTGTTCTGGATGTGATAACCAACATTAAATTGAAATATACTAATGACGCCTTGAATCTCTGCACGAAATAAAATATGAAATTGTTCGAGGTAAATAGGTATTTCCTAACTTTACATCTAAACAAAATAAGTGTGGTGAGCTGAAGATGCCAATATTAACACTAACACCTATACTGCATGTCAATCTGTATAATTAATTTAGAAATATAATTCATATCAAATAATATATAATATTATTCAGAAACAAGAACCTTTTAATATGGTTTAACACTATCTATTTGATAAACTATTTATCTTAGCAATATAAAACAAATTGGCTTATTGTTTTTATGTTATTGATAGAAATTTGAGACAGTGTTTCCCTTGTACTGAAGTTGTCTTCGATGGGTTTTTCTGTTTGTTTTTATTTAAGACATGATCAATAGCTAACTAACATTAGGAGAATTGACAGTAGAGTCCGTGAGTACGGAATTGATTTCTTTCTTATTCTATGGAAAGGCAGTAATATTAGATATCATTACTCATCAACGATGATACCAGATTGAACTTAGGATTGATAACTTTTCACCTTAGAAATGAGATCTTCTTAAATCCTGGAGACACTGATATTCCATGTGTATTTAGCACGGAAAAGTACCAACTACATGATCGTCAACTGTCAGCTTTTCTTTCTTGGTTAGTTTATTGGTTCAGATAATATTTTAATAACTATTGTTTTATACTAACTAAAATATTTTCATTAATCCGGATAAAAAATTATAATAACGTGCTGTCACAACGAAACACCATTTAAAGGCAATGCACAGTGATAACCCAAATAAGGTGAACTTCCGACGAAACATTCTTGAACACTTTAGCGTTTTAAATATTTTAAATATTTTATATTTCTAATAAACTTAATAAATTAAATGAATTAATGTTATCTACAATTTTGTAAGGAATTACATATTTCGGGGTAGGATGAAAATTTATCAAAAATTGCTTTTATAGTTTAATAGGAAAGGCTTACTACATCTTTGGGAAACATTCACAGATAATGATTACTGAATTATATTTGTATTATCAGAACTTCTAGATACTCTTTAACAAGCTCTCTCTCTCTCTCTCTCTCTCTCTCTCTCCGTGTGTGTGTGTGCACATATATATATATATATATATATATATATATATATATATGGTTTGATTTGGTTTGGTTTTGTTGTTCGGGGAGAATCCCCAGGCTGTCGCTTAATCAGCACAGCCTCTATGTTAGAGTGGTTGAGAATCTCCTCCCCCACCACTCACAGGGGAGTAGTACGGAAAGATGGAGCCGAAATACCCTGAGGGTGGTCACTGCCAGAGTGTTTTACGTCCTCAGGGTTTTTTAACATCCCCTTTATTTTAAATAATTCAGTGGAGACAGCAGCACCATTTAACGTGGTCATCGACCCACGATGTAGTGAGCCGAGAAATTAATCCCTGGAAAAGTTTCGACCTCTTACGGGGTTCGAACCTGTGACCGTTGGCACCAAGTGCCGGGTGCTTAACCGGTATGCCACCGGAGCTCACTATATTATATATATATATATATATATATATATATCAATCCTTATCAGGTGGTGTTCATTATGCAGCCTGTATGTTCTTATTGTGCCAACGAATTAAACATTTTCATTACATCCTTTGCCCTTACAGTTGCACTCTTATCTACTGTAACTTCAATATATTATAATAGAGATCCATTGGATTATTAATAGCATCCATGGAATTCATACCAGAAAACAGACTCTGATATCAGTAAGAAATAAATTCTTTTGAATCAATCCACATTTCCTTCGTGAAATAACTCATTAAACAGCATGGACACCATTGATATAGGCTTAGCAAACTTGTTACATTCACGAGAGAGGATAAGGTATACGATGTTGTCATGATATTAATAATAATAAAAATGTACATTTAATAAATCGCCCTTACTAGCAGGAGCCATTCAAAGACGCTGTACAAATAATATGTAATATAATAATACCCCAAATATTATTTCTGTAACAACCCAGTAATGATTTAAAAGATAATTATTATTTATCTTTGAAAGCGACCTTAAATAGGTGTGTTTTTACAAGAGATTTAAAATTCACAAAGTGGGGCCTGCAACACTAAACGCACAATCACCATATGACTTGAGCCGAGACACTGGCACCTGCAATAGTATCTGACTGGATGACCTGAGTTTTCGGGTTGACTTTCTAATGGAAACCAGTTCACACAGGTATTCTGGTTCCATATAATTAATAGATGTATACGTTAACCAAATATTGAAATGGATACGCTGTCTAACAGGTAGCTAATGTAGTTTTTGAAGAATTGGGGTGATATGATCATATGTTCGAGTATTTGTCACTATGCGAGCTGCACTATTCGTAATTCGCTGAAGGCGATTAATGTTATAATCAGATATGCCATATAACAGTGAGTTACACTAGTCTATACGAGATGTAACAAAGGCATGGACTACAGTTACAAGTGATTCTTGTGTCAAGAATACTTTTAAACAGTGGATGTTCTTAAGATGGTAGTAGGCAACTCGGCATACTGAAGTGACATGTTCATACATGTTAATACATTGGTCAAAAATAACCCCTAGATTTGTTACTGACCCATTAGCGGTATTGGAAGATGCACCCATCTGTAATGCTAGTGCCTTTAGGGATTTAACACAATGTGGTGATGCTAAATATATAATATTTGTTTTATTATCATTAAGTTTTAGAAGATTTTGAGTCATCCATAGCCGGATATCGGCAATACAATGTTCTAAATTATTCAAGGAAGAGGAGAAATTTAACTCTTTGTCAGGATCCAGTGATATATACAGCTGTGTGTCATCAGTGTACAAGTGATATTTAACCCCATATGGCGGCGCAATGATTCCAAGAGGAGGGGTATACATTATGAAAACCGGAGGACCAAGAACTGAAGTCTTGTGGTACACATATTAACAAAAACTGAACGCCAGATCATTTGAATACCACTTCATCAAACCATATTGAATCGAAAGTAGAGTATGAATATATCAAATTGAAAATCCACCAGTTTTAAATTGTTCAGTTTTGTTATTCAAAATGAAAGTTTTATCCCCTTTGTTGTTGTTGTTGTATGTACATGAATATCTTCATGTGAGCATTACACACGCATAATGGTCAGATACTAACCCTTATGGTTTACCAGAAAACAAAAACTGAATGTCAGATAAAATACCATGAACAGACACTCTCTATGAGAGTTGTTCCAGACAGGATCTAAACCATTCAAGTACTTTACCTGACAGACCAAACATGTCTTTTAATCTAGAGTATATTATGGTCTACTGTATCAAATGCAGCAGACATGTCTAGAAGAACTAGTATTACTGGCTTACCTTGATCAATTGTCATCATAATATCATTTTTCACCCTAACCAAGGCTGTTTCAGTGATGTAACCACTTTTATAGGCAGACTGAAGTGATTTATTAAGGTTATTATTAATTAAATATTTGTTCTGATGGAAAGCAACTGCCATTTCTATAACTTTAGATAAAAATGGAAGAGTTGAAACAGGTCTGTAATTGTTTAGAATATTATAGTCCATAGTGTTTTTTTTTTATTAATGGTTTTACAAGGGCAGCTTTCATGGATCTTGGGAAATCACCCAGAGATAATGCTTTATTAACTATATTTGTAATTGGGTTTATTGGAACATCCAGAAACTCTTTAACAAACTATGTAGGCATAGGGTCAACTGCACAGAAAGCATTAGATGACTTTTTTCAACAACTGTCTGATATCAGTCTCTATAAAAGGCTCAAATGTATCCATCATAGATATGCAGGACTCTTCTACCAATGGCTTACCCTGTGATAAGGTAATGGAATGGAACCCACTCTGTATATTTAATATTTTTTGACAGAAGAAGTTATTAAAACAATGGACCATATCTTTATCTGAGTTGATATTATTTGGGAGGACAGTTTGACTTTTATGTAATCTTTATTCAAAACACTGAAAACAGTCCTTTGATTTCCCTTGGATGATTGTATCTTTTTATTATAATATTCAGATTTAGCAGAGGCAAGGGTATTTTTAACAATATTTTAATGTCCTTGAACATTTCAAAGTGAACACACAACTGGTCCTGATCCACAGCCGCCCATAATACCTTCTGTGTCTCTTTGCAGCCTGTATGTTCTTATTATACCATGGAAGCATTGGTCTGCTTGGTATTTCCTTTGTCCTTAAAGGTGCATGTTCATATATAATGTCTCTCAATGTACTACCATAGAGATCCGCCAGATGATCCACATCATCCGGTATATCCAATACCAGAGAAGAGACTCGCAGATCAGCAAAAGCCTCCTTGTCAATTGACTTGTATCTTCTATATGAAATATCTTTAGCTGAAACAGATTGTTTCTGTAAAGATACATTAATGTTTACAAAGGAATGATCAGACAGCATAGAAGACACAGACACACTTTTAATCAAATTGTCATCATCACGGGAGATGACAAGATCCAAGATGTGACCATGTCTGTGTGTTCTTTCTTGGACATGCTGCTTGAGATTAGCAGATCTAAGAATGTCAGCCAGTTGTTTGGTATCTGCATTCCTCTGGCAATCCCATGGATATTGAAATCACCTAAGATCAACATATAACCACTGTTGGTAGCAAGAGAATCAGCAAATCCCGAAAATTCTTAAAGACATCTGCTGATTTCAGGCCATTTTTCTTAGTGTGGTGTAATCGGTAGATAATAGCTACACGAACACTTATCCCCCCAAATACAAACGTCAGTTGGTAATTTTCAAAAGATCTCGTCTGAAAACGCAAATGGGTTTCACACTTCAAATAATCACGGAGAAGAATGCCGACTCCCCCACCTATCTTGTGAATCCGAGCTGCATGATGGAATGAATATCAAGCTGGAGTCACATCACCAACAATTGTCTGGTCTGAAATATTACTAGTCAGCCAAGTCTCTGTAATGACAAGAGCATCAAGAACCATATCCTTAATACCATCAGATATTTCATCAGATTTATTACAAATCGACTGACAATTTATAAGACCAATACTTACATTGTGTACAGCTGTGCAATGCATTATATGGTCTTATTGGCACAGTGACCAAATCTGCTTTGGATGTTTTCCACTACGTGGGCGCATCGCTAAACAAATGGTATTACCACCATAGGGTCGTAATGCAAGCAACTGATCTCTAGTTTAATTCATTATAATTATAGAAATTTAAAAAAGTGAGAATTAAAAATAAAACATACACAAGCAAAAACCGAGTTCTTATGGGAAACACTGGAGTGGACGATAATATAGGGTGTCAATTGAACAGTTAAAAAGAAAATACAAGAAATACAAAATAACTAAATATAATCAAAATCGATTAATATAAATTAAATCTATATTACATAATATGAAAAATACACCAGTTTCACTGGTGTAACTTATCTAATTGCTGAACTTTCCGAGAAATATTCCGGTGCCATTACATCGAGAACCAGTGAGACGTCCCGCCATACAATAACACCCCATAGGGTCAAAGCTAAAACAAGAATTATTATCCTTATTTGTGAATTGCATTCTTCGGCATGATTATGGATTAGTTCTCTAAAATCTTGGAATCACCTATTATCAACAGATGATAACTCTTGGGATAGAGAGTTGCTAAAATATGACTTTTAGACCATATATATATATATATATATATATATATATATATATATATATATATATATATATATATATATATATATATATATATATATATATATATATATATATATATATATATATCAAAGTCGTGGTTGCCTCAAATCACGAGTAATACTGCTTTACGTATTTATCAAATTAGATCAGCCAGTTCTTCAGGATCAAAAGACAGAAACATGGTTTCAGTTAAGAGTGATTTTCAAGTTTGAACTCAGTTGTATATAGCTAATTTTATAATGTTTTTATCAGCTGTGTTGGTTACCAAACAAAATAAGCAAGCATGAAATGCCATGAATATGAATTTGTGTCAAACTAGTTATCTATCGTGTTACAGAGTGTATCAAATATGTCCCATACGTCAAAGAAGAAAATAATCAGTAACACTTTCGTATCTATACTTTGTTTGCAAAGACATTTGTCCGTTCGAGACGGTTGCTAGCCTAACTGATATGGATCATACAATATCCTGAATCTTTAGTATAAATACAACACCCTAATAAAAGCGATGGATAGATTACCGCATCCTAAATGGTGTAATCGGTAGATAATAGCTACACGAACACTTATCCCCCCAAATACAAACGTCAGTTGGTAATTTTCAAAAGATCTCGTCTGAAAACGCAAATGGGTTTCACACTTCAAATAATCACGGAGAAGAATGCCGACTCCCCCACCTATCTTGTGAATCCGAGCTGCATGATGGAATGAATATCAAGCTGGAGTCACATCACCAACAATTGTCTGGTCTGAAATATTACTAGTCAGCCAAGTCTCTGTAATGACAAGAGCATCAAGAACCATATCCTTAATACCATCAGATATTTCATCAGATTTATTACAAATCGACTGACAATTTATAAGACCAATACTTACATTGTGTACAGCTGTGCAATGCATTATATGGTCTTATTGGCACAGTGACCAAATCTGCTTTGGATGTTTTCCACTAACGCATCGCTAAACAAATGGTATTACCACCATAGGGTCGTAATGCAAGCAACTGATCTCTAGTTTAATTCATTATAATTATAGAAATTTAAAAAAGTGAGAATTAAAAATAAAACATACACAAGAAAAACCGAGTTCTTATGGGAAACACTGGAGTGGACGATAATATAGGGTGTCAATTGAACAGTTAAAAAGAAAATACAAGAAATACAAAATAACTAAATATAATCAAAATCGATTAATATAAATTAAATCTATATTACATAATATGAAAAATACACCAGTTTCACTGGTGTAACTTATCTAATTGCTGAACTTTCCGAGAAATATTCCGGTGCCATTACATCGAGAACCAGTGAGACGTCCCGCCATACAATAACACCTCATAGGGTCAAAGCTAAAACAAGAATTATTATCCTTATTTGTGAATTGCATTCTTCGGCATGATTATGGATTAGTTCTCTAAAATCTTGGAATCACCTATTATCAACAGATGATAACTCTTGGGATAGAGAGTTGCTAAAATATGACTTTGACCATATATATATATATATATATATATATATATATATATATATATATATATATATATATATATATATATATATATATATATATATATATATATCAGTCATGTTGCCTCAAATCACGAGTAATACTGCTTTACGTATTTATCAAATTAGATCAGCCAGTTCTTCAGGATCAAAAGACAGAAACATGGTTTCAGTTAAGAGTGATTTTCAAGTTTGAACTCAGTTGTATATAGCTAATTTTATAATGTTTTTATCAGCTGTGTTGGTTACCAAACAAAATAAGCAAGCATGAAATGCCATGAATATGAATTTGTGTCAAACTAGTTATCTATCGTGTTACAGAGTGTATCAAATATGTCCCATACGTCAAAGAAGAAAATAATCAGTAACACTTTCGTATCTATACTTTGTTTGCAAAGACATTTGTCCGTTCGAGACGGTTGCTAGCCTAACTGATATGGATCATACAATATCCTGAATCTTTAGTATAAATACAACACCCTAATAAAAGCGATGGATAGATTACCGCATCCTAAATATAATAACGCAAAATATTGATAATAGAGACGGATCCATATGAAATGCTAGTGGTAGTTTTTAATGTCGGCCCCATGTTGCAGACATCTGATATATATATTTATATTTATGAGCACCATCAGCAATAATTTATTAGTGATACAATATCAAAGCCAGTCATACCTTCTACCATTAGTAAATATCCAATATAAACAAATATCGGACTTTAAATTGACTAATATTTATATAACAAATTTATATAATTTTTATATTTTCTAATTCTTTAATAACCAATATATTTTTATAAAGTATGCTCATCAATTTTTAATACCATTAGTTTTCTAACTAAATAAGAACCTAAATACAACTATTTTAATTAGAACAGAAGAGAGACAAGCATCAACTCTCCAAACAGATATATTATATATTTGTCATAGTACAGTGAGATAAGAGAGATCAAGATTTAAAGGCAGATATATTGAGAAAAACAAAGAGAGATGGTTATAGAAAATAAAGGGAGAGGAGTATAGATCAAGAAAGACAAAGAGAGATTGAAAAAATAGAGGAGAAGAGTGGTCTATGTTTTTATTATAATATACATTCCTATAGTATAGACTCTGACAACGGTGTGGTAAAATAGATGTAAGAGTATCAAAATTCCTAGATCAATTGGGTGTAGTTATCTATAGATGGCTATTCATATATTTGAGGTCTTGATTTGAACATATGACCTTACACAATAGAAATTAACAACATCTGCATCGCAGCAACAACAACAACAACATGTGATCAAAATCCCAAACTGTCATCTTACCTCGAACGAAGTATATGTCCCAGGTTCATTTAGAATATAAAACGACCTGTTTAAGGATCAATCAGAAAATTGTCAGTTCTAATAGATTTAACTGGATGATAACCTTATGTCATAAATAATGTAGTCTCTCAACCAAATCGAAGACACACGTCATTAAATAAAAGACATCATTCATACATCATCACAGATCATATCATTTATATCGATAATCATGACTAATAACTATAATCAATGTGGTTGTATATCAATTATATATTTGTCATAAACATTGTCTTATACGTCTGTCCAGTAATAAAATGCCATCCTCTTTTCTTAACCTATTATATTTGTTATTAATATTGATCTTCTATGTTCAGTGTCTCAGATTTATATCGGCTGATGCCGGATTTCACACACTCGAAGCTAATACAATTATTATTTGGGGGAAATGGGAAGACAGCACTAGATACACTTTCACTCCAATAGAGTAGATTATTTACTGATACAAATCTAAGTCAAATATCTTTAACTACTATTGTATATATATAAGTGAATATTAGTATACATTCATTCATTCACCACTTCTTTGGCCTAGTGAGAAATAGAGTCGACCACTCTTACTCGTGGTCATGCTGTGCTGAGATTCGAATCCCGGCCCTTGCACAATAGTAGGAGGAATTGTTCATCTAACAGGCAACTAGCAAGGTTTTTCCCACCGAATATGACATATGTTATAAATGATAAATTTCGTTAGAATTAGTCCTTATCGTGAAACAATAAATTACAGACCGTATCCATCTCCCTCATTTGAGGTAGCTAAGCCACGTCAACTAAATGACATTCGGCCGTTATTATTTATCGATATTTTGTTTACGTCGCGAGATGTTTACACGCATTAGGATAATACTACGGGTTAAGTGGATGTTGATCATAAAGTAATCTCGGCTCAGTGGGATTGTCAATTAATTAAGTAACCCCGTCGAGATATTTATCAACGGTATCTCCCGTATGAAGTAGACGGAAGTGTTACGTTTACACTACTCTAACGTCTAGTGTTTCTAGCATCAGTCTTATTGTTATATTATGTCTTCATCGAAAGTTTCTTTACAAGATGATTGACTAAAATCAACCAGAATGATCATAATCCTGTATTTAGTGCATTCATTGAGAGATATTAGATGAATTCGATTATAAGGAACTTTTTAATTTAACACATTTATGAAAGGATCCGCAGAATACATCATACTATAGATCTGTTGTCTTGTTATCTTCTCTCCCGCTTCTTATCATCATATTAGTAACATCTTTACAAATCTAACTTACTTCATTCAATGATATGTCTGGAAGTTCTGACTTTATCAAAATATAATCAATATATAACAAAACGACATAAATTTAACAAAATAATTAAATCATCCTTAATATAAACATGGATCAGAATTAAATTTCTTTCTCACCATCAGATGTTTCTCTGAGACGACGTCTTTATTTTTGAGAAGCATGTCTATTATACAAATATGGTTTAAAGACTGTTAATGAGATATTAAAATTCTTTCTTTTCTCAAATATATATAACGTCCTTCGCGGGAAGCAATTGATTCTTTCTAATTCATTTAATTCTAACTAAGAGCAGGATGGAACGATTCAATATGTACTACATTCGGAAGAGGACCAAGCCAATTGTGCGTCGTTTGGATGCCGCTTCATCAAACCAAATTGAATCGAATGTAGAATATGAATATATCATATGTAAAAGTCTTAATTGAAATCCACCAGTGTTATATTTCTCATTTTTGTTATTCAAAATGATACCTAATCCTAGTGTTGTTCTATGTATGTGCATATGTTCGTGCAAGCATTAAACAGGCATAATGTTCGAATACAAATTATGCAAGTGCTGATCAACGAGCTGATAATACGATAATATTTGAGAAGAAGAACGCAATGATGTCAATGGAGAAATGATCATTCAACAGCATTATCTAATTATAATATTATAATTAACTTAGGACACGTGAATAAGCTTTACTTGCAGTAAAATAACAAAAACGTGAAAAGTGGATAACACTCTATTTATTCCAGTCTCTTTTCACATAAAATATTTATATAGTTTTATTATGTTTGTGATTTCATTTTATTATATATATATATATATATATATATAATAGCATTCATATGAACTTTACGAGCAAGTGGAGTTTAGAACAATATATATAATTTATTGTATCCTTGACATATACACATTACCCTCTAGTGTCTAAGAGTGATGTAAATATGTTTAAGATAATCTTTATAATTTGAATTACATAGATAACTCGTAACAATTTAGGTGCAATCAATATAATTTGTTTAAATAATGTTCCTCCAACACAACTTTAGAAAAGATTAATTCAGATTAATGATATAACAGGTGTTCCTATACATGACACTGGTAGCGCAATATAATAGTTACATTCAAATAATAATTCAATAAATAATAATTTATTAGGATTTGTATGTTTATGAGGTATTTGACCCTCCAGTAAATATTACAAGGCATAATATGCTGCGGTTGAGAAAGTTCCGTTTTCTATGCGTGGATACTATATTTCCCGGTCCCTGCATTCAAGAAAAGTTGATCTAGAGCTGTATAATCCATGCACTATTTGCGTCTTTGGAGGGACGCCGTTTAGATGTTTGGCCTGGTTATCCAGTATTTAAATGACTGTAGCAGGCAGAGTACGCTCTTAAAACATTATAAGTACTCCTGGCTCAGGAATAGAAACACTGCATCGCATCTCGAGCAGTGGCAATAACACGCTCGCGCGGTTGGTGTGTTTTATATAACAACTTTAGTTGGATATAAAATTCACCTTGGTTGTATGTGGGAACAGAATGATCTTTCCTAGGTCCAGTTATGTCCAGTTTGTAATATGACATTTAAGATTAGCTCTAATCTGCTTGTCATAAATAACATTTAAGAACTACAGTAGTTAGAATAGCAGACGTTAGGTCAGGTTTGAAAATGATAACATAGTTCAAACAGTACGGAAGCTATGACGCGCTATTACGGTCTGCTTCAGCGCAGATGTCAGTCTTCTAATAGCAATTAAGCTAAACCGTTTTAATAGTAGTCGCTTAATGACGTCTGCCCGTTGTAAAAACTGATATTTGAAGACGGTAACAATTGGGTTATATAGTTTATATAGTATTGCTTTGAAGAAAGATACAGTAACTGAAAAATAGGACTGCTTAGATAATTAAGCTAAACATTCTCACTACTGCCGTGATCTGACTTGGGTGTCCCCTGAAGAAACGTCCAGAGTTTGAATTCACGGTTCGAGATTCTCTGTGCCTGTGTCTTATTATACACAGCTAAAACACAGCTAAAACACACACACACACACACACACACACACACACACACACACACACACACACACACACACACACACACACACACACACACACACACACACATAAACACACACACATAAACACACACACATAAACACACACACACACACATTGAATTGAGCACGCGACAAACTTCTGTTTTATACATTCTACCTACATATAGAAGCAGACGAATGACTGGGATATGACAAAGTTCCACTACTGTACAATGGCTTATTACCTAACTTGAACAAAATATCACTTCCATTTTGAGTAAATACTATCATAAATGAATAACCTCTTTACACGTTTATGCTTTCCATTCTATTGATATCACATAGCTTCCTCTAATCTCCTCAATTAGTCCTAAATTATTTGCAAATAAAAATACTTATAATATGATATCATTTACAGATAAGTAATTTCAACAATTATTGAGGGTGCGTTTTATATTCCGTAGACTAATTTAAGAATTTGATCCTTGCTTTAAACATATATATACTAGTAAGACAAAGACAGAAACATGCATAACCTGATAATTATTTGTTTTTTGTCGTATGTTAAGAAATATTAACTATAAATTCAACAAATGTTGTTATTTAGACCTTTATCTATCAGCAAATAAATAAAAGAAATACACTACGATATCCCGAAAACTGGATACAATGTTTAATCCATCCAAAAAAATACGGATATCTTATTCTTACAATTAATTAAAATTGTATATATAATTGGCATATCGTTTTATTAATTTAATACTCTTAGTAAATGCTATTGTAAAATACTTTTAAAATCGTTTCGGATCAACCCATTATTTATTAGATAGGATCCTGTTAATGCTTATTGGGTTTCAATCAATACACGTCAAGAATACAATAGTACATATTGATACTGATTCAGCATTGTGCATTCATAACAGGTTTTTTCATTTATTGTTAACTCTATTGTGCATTTATGATAACATCATAAGTATGTGTGCGCGCACTTGTGTGTCATTTACAACACTAATTCATGTCACAATAGATAATATACAGAAAGTTAACTTCTAGCACTATCAGTATTTCATAATAACATATATATATATATATATATATATATATATATATATATATATATATATATATATATATATATATATATATATATATATATTGTGTGTGTGTGTGTGTGTGTGTGTGTGTGTGTGTGTGTGTGTGTGTGTGTGTGTGTGTGTGTGTGTGTGTGTCTGTGTAAGTGTGATCGATAAAAATCGATTATTAATCTCTAAGGTTTAAACAATCTATGATTATACTAATTACCTACTATTCATCTGAACTTATTTTAGTTTTCTCTGTCACACACACATGCATGCATGTACACGCACACTAATACATTCACACGTGCGAGAGTGTGCGATTCATACATGAAAACGCATGTATTGTTTATTTATGCAATTAATTAGGCAGATATGGCAGACACAGATATAGCATTTTCCTCCCCCAAAAGAGGTAGATTATATTTTATTTTAGTAAACTCGTATAATAAATCTTGACATCGTGATATAAAACATCTTATTTGTGATAAACAGATGATATCTTTTTATCGGAATAATTGTTCACCTGAAAAAAATACAAATCATCATCAGTTTTGACCAGTTCTAATATTTAGTTTTAGAGTGTTATTTGGTGCAGATTTAAACATTTATAGATTTCTTCCTTTTTATATTCCAATATAAAAAATAGCTTGTATTGATCAAGCGGCCTTTATACCTTTGATAATTGTCTAACGAATTTGTCTACCAGGTTGAACCTATTGCGTTCCGAATTGGAAGATGAATATTTAAGCGTAAAATAACGGGTTAATTCATACTAATCTCTTTTGTAAACTTGTACCACTTTCATTGAATACCACATTAAATATACAGTCAACGTTATAACTTGTGTGACTTGTTACCAAAGGTTCTGTCACCAACATATTTATGTCATAAGCAATATGTGGAAATACATGTGATGTCCCAGCAGCAGCCAATGTAGACTTTAAAGAATCAAGGTGATATGTAATATTTTCGAGTAATTTTCTCACTATGAGGTATTGATGATATAATCGTAAACCTCGTAGTTTTAAAATAGACTGCACGAGTGTTAGAATAGACTACTGTATTTTGTATTATGAAGTTAAAGTTAGAACAGTTATTCATGCTGAAGTAACTAATTCATTAATATTAACGCATTTGTTCGATTTTTTTAAATCACCCTAATATGAATATGTGTACTGCTTGATATTTTTATGAATATGATATTCATTTTTTATTATTCAGTTTTGGAAGCTTGTTGAGTGAGTCATAGCTAAATAACATAATGACATGTATCAAATTCTTAATGAAATAGAAAATCTTGGAAATTCATTGATTCATACAACTTTATATCAAATACACACGGGAAAGATGAGTGTGTGCATATTGTAAAAACAGAGACAGCTAAACCTTGTGGGGTCAGGAGCTGTTTGGAATCTTAATACTAAATATGATACAATCATTTTAAAGTTTGTTTTATGTTCTGTTTGACCAATTTTATATCCAGACTATTGATTGTTGTTATTCATTACTATTATTATCAGGTAGATATGTGTGTATACGGTTATCAGCAGCCGTTTCTAATTTTAAGTCAAATTAATTATTTTAGTCAGACTCCGCATATCGAAAGACAAATCTTTATAAATGTAGCTTTAATAGACGCTGATAAAATACACATAAGATGTGTCCTTGTTGCTTAGTTCTGTCAATAAACTTAATCTCAAGCATTGTAAATAACAGGGTTTGGTTGTTGAAATGTCGTGTTGAATATCTGACATCCTTTCTGGCTTCGTGGGTAAGAGCGTGTGACTTTCTTACCCATGGTCATGCTGTGTGGGAGGTCGAAGGTTTGAATCCCGGCTGTAGCACTAGAGTTGGAGGAATGCTTCGTCCAACCAGGTAACTGGCGAGGTTTTCTCCACCTTTCATGCCATCATTTGTAAATTCTAAATTTGCTCTGAATTAGTATCCGTGGTGAAGCAGTAAATTACAGACCATATGAGTCTCTCTCATTTGAAGTAGTTAAGCCACGTTAAATAACTGACGTTTAGGTCATTATGTATCGCGAGTATATAACATAAGCTGAAGGGCTACTGCTCGGTGAGAAATGCTATAATCGGATTACAATATTTCGCTAAGAAATGACGTTTCGTTTGGAATTATTTAAGCTCAGAGTTCGATAAAGTCTCTATAATATTGTTAAAGTTTTTACCGGGCAACCAAATCATCCGGGTATCGGGTGATTTTCGAACCAAAAGCTGTGCCTTGTCGCTCTGATGATATTCTTGTTTCGGTATAAAAGTACGTGGTGCTTTAATGTGTGTCTCTTGTAGGTTGTTGTCCAGTTACTGTTGAATTTCATTATTATCAGCTATATACAGCAATACGCCATGGTACTGTCGTACTGTTCAACAGTGGCTTGACACAAAACTACATTGCCGTCTGACATGGAGTCAAATACGTTTTGTTTTTGTATTTGTGCAAATCCAAAATGAGAAGTATTTACATTTGGAATTTAATGCATTAACAAAATATTCGAGGTTTCGACTACAGCCTGAAATACATTAAAATATTAATCCAAGTTTGTTTCGTATGTTGCTATGTAGACACAGACATAACTTAATTCTGGAACTAGCTGGCACTTATATCGTTATACCACTCAGTGTAACATCACGTGCTATAGATGGTAAATTTAAAGAGTACAAGAATACTGATAGAGGACTGGGAAAACGGCCAGTATATAGTCATTTTGGAGTATTCTAGTTTTCTGTCTATTTATTTATGGGCGTTCCTGCAATAGACCACGTGAAAATGAGGGGATTTTATTCATGATTTTCCTTACAATTTGTCTGTGATTTAATACACAATAATGACTAATTGTGATTTTGATATACTAATATTAGTTTTTGCAAAATGTGCCCATACTGGACACATTACATTACATTTGCTTTGAATTTACATCTTTATATTTAACATAACCATTTAATATTTTGCAACTGCAAAAAAAACAAGCATTTATAGGCAGTTTTAATGATATTATGGATTGCAAAAATCAAACCGATTTAAATTAAAAAAACCCGATTTAAATTAAATTAAATTAAAAAATCCCATAAAACAAATCATAATTTTTAACAACCATGCTTTCTAGTTTTTGTTACACTAGAATCTGTAGAATAGGACAAAACGAACACCTGTCAGTTTGAAGCTAGACTTCACACTCCCCGCAGAGACTGATCTCGGTTTCAAAGTTCCCTCAAACAGTAGCGTAGAGAAGGAGATTTGGTGGGAAGAGTCGGTAGTCTCTCTCTTGATGTAAATCACACATGCATAAGAGTAAATGATGAATGGACTGAACATCTAGACGAAGGTGGATATGAGGATGTAATCTACATGGATTTAAAAAAAGCATTTGACACTGTTCCACTTCGCAGGTTTCTAGCCAAAATATCCAACTATGGGATAAGGGAGAAGGTACTGGCAAACAAACAGAAAACAACAAGTGGTAGTGAATGGTTAAGTCTCAAGATTGGTAGAGGTGCTGAGCGGTATCCGACAGGGAAGTGTATTCGGACCGGTCGTATTTGTTATGTTTTTCAATGATCTACTGGACAGCGTTAAATCCAACATGTATCTGTTAGCAGACTACACAAAACTATTCATGGAGGTTGCTTTGCGGAATGATCAGGATCGGTTACAATAGGATCTCAACTCACTACAAGAATGGGATACAAAGTGGTTTCTAAGGTTCCATCCCCAGAAGAGTAAAATAAATACGATTAGAAGCAGACATTACATATCACCGGACAGACAATATTATTTGGACACTCAAGAAGAGGAAGAGAGCAAAAGGGTCACATTGCGGAAAGTCATCCAAAAGAAGGAAGTAGGAGTCACCTTCGACGAGAGACAAACCTTTGAACAGCATATACTGGAGAAGGTTAAGAAAGCAAATCAGATCATGGGATTAGTTAGAAGATGTTTCAGTTACTTGGATATCCTAAGTTTGATATGGTTATTTAAGGCTATGGTCCGCCCACACTTTGAAATTGCTCAATCTCTCTGGCCTCCGTTCAGGAAGAAGGACATTGCAACCATAGAAAATGTCCAAAAGGAGGGCTACAAATATCTTATCTTGGCTGAAGGAGCTAAGTTACAAAAAGAGGTTAAAGAAATTCAACATTTGTGTACAGACGAATCAGAGAGGATACGATAAAAGTGTATAAGATGCTGAATGGAAGATATGATCAGGATGCAATAATGCAGTTGCCAGTAAACGACAACAATACAAGTGGACACCAGTAGAAATTATATAAGGAGCAAAGTAAAACCAAAATAAGACAATGTCAGTTAAGGTTGCGTGTGGCTGATACATGGACCAGTCTTCCACAATGTTTTGTAGAAGTCCCAAGTATTATGTCCTTTGAACGTAGATTAGATCAATTGTGGGCTGAGCAACCAATCCGTCTTCATCACGAGACCCAGATAATACACAACTGCAGACGTGCTAAGCTTAGTAGTATATCAGAAGACAGCAATTTGGACATAGAGGTCATGTAGACCTTCGTTTAGAAACTACATAAGATGACATAAGGCATAAAGCGAATGAAAATATGATAGTGTGAAACTCATACAGATATATACTTACTTGAAATGTATAAGAAAATGGGAAACAAATGGGTCAATAAATAAACAAATTTACGTTTGCTTCTTAGTGCTCCAATATGTTGAATTTCGCTCCCAGAAAATATTTCTTTTGCGACGTATATCCCAAAATGTTTTCCAAAAACTTCTCGCAAATAACAGAGTGTGTCTTACTATGAACTCTGGGACGAAACCCATAGGCTGGTTTGAGTGGTATTCGTATAAGAGTCAGCGTGGATCACTGGCCCAATTAAAAGATTGAGAAAAGTAAAATATTAGTAACACCCCCCCCCCACTCAAATACACACCAATAATACTCATATGCACATATTTGTTGCGTTATACAACTAAAGTGAGGTAGTTTGCTGCTATATCAAAAATCCGTATTGTCTGATGACAGGTTGACAATCGTTCAGCGTTTCTTTTAGTTGGATTATTTTATATTGTTTAATCTTAATGCTTTATTAACTGTTTTAGGAAATGATATCACCAATATTGAAGTCACTTCTTATTTGTTAAGTTAGACCTTCTGGTTATAATTGTACCTAGGATATATATTCAAACTGATTCCAGGGATCCCGGATACATGAGAAAGTGGACATAAGTACAGACTGGGGCTGTTTTATGTTTGTTTACAGCTGATTACAGCTGATGGTACTTCTGGTCGAGGGGTAGCTGTCTGGTGAAATATATCCTCAAAAACAGAAGGAGAGACAATAGAAAATTAAGGAATATGTTCACAAATGATTGCACTAGACATGTTTAGGATGAACAGCTAAAATGATTGAATTAAAGTTGTTATCTTTTTCTAGATAGTATATCCCACAGCTACACACACACCAATGGGATTCAAGTCTCCGACTTGTGGGACTTATCCCACAACTTCTACCTCTTATTTATTGTTTCTTTTCAACCTAAAGATTAGCATCGACTGGTTTTTGAAAATAAAGCTCAACTGATAAATAAAATAACGTATTAATTAAATCATAATTCTCTAAATTAATTAATCAACAGTAATTATTACAAATAACACGACGGCAAGTTATGAATACAGCACTGTAATTAATTATTATAAAAGCTATTTACCTCAAAGATATGAAAAACAAGCACCATAATATAATTTTGCTGACGTTTTATTTTGCAATTGACAATGTTATCTTACCTATGTTTCAATAAAAAGAATTTGGGGATATTCGTATTCGAGCTGTTAAGTAGAAACTCTATCAACAGCACGTATTTACATGACTAAGATTGACACGTGTTATAGAATTCTAGGCAGCAATTCTATTTATTAATTTGCGCGTTTTTTCACACGCAGAAGACGGAAGACTTGGTGTATTTTGGTGCTATGTCTAGCAGAGTTTATTTCCAGTATACAAACAATCTATTTGGTAACATGTGTCAATCATCTCAATGTATCTAGCTGCGAGAGACACTGCTTCATTCACTGCTTATTCGCTCTCTATTAACTTGCTCTCTCTCCCTGTCTTGCTGTTTCGTTGTCTCGCTGGCTTTCTGTCCTCCTCTACTGGCTTATATAGCCATTCCCGGACCAACGACCCAGTGTGATACTTCCGGCCACGCATCAGTTATCTTATCGTATCAGTACTTAATTTATATCTCTAAAGATAATTTGTTTCTCATTGACTTAGTATTAACTTTTCATCGCAGCGTGTGTTTCTGGGAACTATGTGAAGCCTACCTATCACCGGTTCACTAAACACTAACGGCTTGGTAATAGCTGAGGTTTAGAACATGGGCAAATCGGTATACTTTACAGTGTGTGTGCGCGTGTATGTCTGTCTGTGTGTATGTGTGTTTGTGGGTCTTAGCCAACTGATTCACTGAATCACTGCCTCACTGACTGATTGACTCACTCACTCACTCACTCACTGAATCACTCACTGACTCCCTCACTGATAGATTCACTCATTCACTCTGTCACGTTACCGCAGAAGGCGTTTATTTCATTCTCAGAGATATTTCTTCAATTAATTGACTCTTTATTCCGGTTCACTCGGATATTAAATGAAAGCACATCAATTTGGTTACCAAAAATTACGTATTAACAATTATCTATAAGTCTTCTACCATGACGTGACTTTGTTTAATGTGATTGTAAAATCTAACGTAATCAAATTAACTTTTGGAGACAATAATACTTAGGTTTCAAAACGTTGCCGACGATAAAATTCGTCATCATCTGATAATAGCCATATCATGTAATTACAAGGATATATATATATATATATATATATATATAAGGGAATATGTGTATGAATGTATGTGTTTGTCTATGTTCGCAAAAACTACAGTGGCCAGGGGGAAGCACTTAATGGTGGCTAACTTTCCCTGTGTTATTTACTTTCTTATAGCTCTCAATAATATTTATTTTTAATCTACACATATACTCACGCGCGTACACACACACACACACACATACACTTGCGCCGTGTTTGTCCGTGCGTTTAAAAACAAGTCTGACAAAACAGTGAATATGATATTATTTCGGACTATAATCGAGACTTTGATTTATACTCATTAAAATTCGTTTTTTATTATTGTTTTGTTGCTCTTATTATTTTAAACACTCAGTTATATGGGACCAATCCCCAACATAGTCCTCGCAGGAGAAACTTTAAAAGCTGACTGATTTTCTATATGACATTAAACTAATGATTTTTTATGGCCTAATTATTCAAGTGTACACTCACTAAACGAAGTACATCACAATGCCATGGACACTTGTATATTGTCTGTACTGATCCGTATTCACAATTATACAATAATGCAGATAACGACACCAATCTATGAGCTAATAACATTTTCTTTAACCACACTACTCTAACTTTGTTCGGGTACGTTGCAGTTGATTCACTTCGTGTAATGCTTCGATTTTAAGTATAGTACCTACTCATTGAGTTGGCGGCAATATTTCTTAATCAGTGTTACAATATAAAGATTGCATCAAGGCCATATTAAGAAAATTTCATATTTTGCTGTCTGCTGCATACTTAAACGGATTTAGGTTTCCATTCATAATATGCTTATTGGTGGCCTTCGTATTTGAATAAACCGTGTTACAGGTCGTCGTCGACTTACTTACGACTTGATTGGTTACGACCTTAACAGGTCCGGAAGTTTATCTTGTCGTACGTAAAGCCTATGTTATAATGACCTTACGTACATCATACCGTGTAATGATAATATAATTATCTTAAAGTCGTACAGCCGGTCATAAAGTCGAACAGTCCTAAGTTGCGTAGGTCGTAAGTCGACGACTACCTGTAATTAAATCAGTAAGCGTACCCAACACTTGACATTTTGCTTCTCTTTTGGCCTATTTCTGATGGCCACATGGACTACCTCTGTAATGCGTTGATACTTACTTCAGGACAACCTCGGTTCAGCACTCAGAGGATATTAGACTTTAAATAACATACTCTCTCCTGTCAAATATTGTCTTATCGGTGGAATGACGTTATTTAATATCGAGACATAACGCTTATATGTAATTACAGACACGAGAACAATATCTAACATAAAACATTACGAAATATGACGCGCAATAGACCTTTGCCAATTAAGCTAGTGACATCTGTCGGCGTGATTTAGAACTACTACAATCGGGTCGTAAACACGCTGAGTCTGGACCACTGTTCCTTTTCAGTGTGTACGCGAGATTTGTTTGTATATTTTAACGATCATTGCCAGTGATAATACTCCACGATTCCAACAGTCAGTAAAGGGAAATGAAAGATAAGGTGATATTTAGTGTATTTCTATTCAAAGAAGACTGATTTTCCATAGTGTTTGTTCAATACCCATCTTTGGCCATTTATAATAATATCGAAAATGGAAAAGGCAGTTGTAATAGTATTTATTTTACCAGGACAATTCAGAGATATCTTCAACGATTTATTTTATTTATGGTCATTTTCGTGTAGAACGTTCGCCATCATCTAGCAGTAGACTCATGGCGCATGCGCACGTCAATGATAATGTGTTACATCAAATTGGAGACATATTGTGTTAAACAAAAGTATTAATTAATAGAGCAATAGTCCGGTATTGATATATTGCATTTTGGTATTATTTCTCGTGAACTAACGCGAACCACGAGTAAATTTTAAAGTGTAAACAAATCGTGTCTGTCGCCATTTTCAAGCGATAACCGATACTAACAAACTTCGCTAACGAAGTATTTGCTCTCATTGTTTCATAATGAAAATATTCATTAATGGAATATGCTAAACAACAAGAAACTAATCTATCACCAGAAGTATTTTCCTATCTAAATTCCAATTATATTACGCAGTAGATCGTTATTCAAACCGAGATGTATAGAACAAGAATCCAGCCTACATTGAAAACGATGAAGCTTCGCCTTCGCTGCTCTGGGCGGTGATCCGAAGTGTAAATTATATGGCAAGGTCTATTGATTAGTCAGAAGAAGAATTCTAAATATGATCTGGAATATTTAATAGTGTCGTCTAGATTTGGGCTCAATAGAGGTATTGTTGATCATTGTCGTGGATGACTAGCCACATAGATAAAATAATATTGATCTAACAAGAGAACAAGAAAACGCTAACCCAGACACTAACCTTGGCCATTAGATAATACAAATAAAACAAAGCACAACGTATTCATACTTGGCACCAGATATTTAGATTATCAGTAGCTCTATTACAACATGTAGTTAATATGGCTCTCATGTCAGGTCAATCGGCGTATTTATCTCTGAAAAACCTTTTGTTTATTGATGAATGTAGTCACTTTTATAGTTAGTGATTGGTCAATTAGTAAGATGTCACTGTATTCAATGACCCTAAAATAATAATACCTTACTGACCAAGGTATTTTTTAAACCAACCGATATTCATCAAATGTTGCACAAACATTCTTTTCATCCCAAATACACATTTAAAGGTTTATTAAGATCGCAAATTATACGTTTTTTTTTAAATATGTTCTAACGAGAAGGACATTGTTAAAGCAAGGGGTATTATTTTTTCAAGTCTTTTTGTAAAAGAAATTACTCTAAAAGGTGGATTCGTTGTATTAAAGGCAAAACTGTTTGGGAATTGCAAATAAAACTACGTTGGTCAAATACTTCTATTCCAACTACCAACTGTTGGGGTTCAAAACCAAGCAATATTATTAACGGCATGTTGTGTCATCTAATAAGTGATTCCTGAAATAGATTGCTCTTCTTCAAACATGATTTATCCTTATCAGAGCTACTTCTGTAATGAACACTATGTTGGCGAAACTAGTTCATATCTTCGCATAAGAGCTAATGGCCACCGATTTACAATTGAACGAAAACATCGACTTTCTTATTTATATACGCATTTAAATGTACAAGCAGATTAATCTTCTCTGCCTGATTACAACCGTCCATCTCTCGGCGATTATATTTTAATACCGATTGAACAAATACACAGCTCAGGTTGTGATTGGCAGAACCGAATTAATAGACTAATACGTAAAACATTTTGGAACGATACCCTGGCATCATTAGATCCAACAGGCTTAAAGAAAAACGTTTGGAATATATATTATAATCGTCTGAAAAGAATGACACTGTAGCTCTAGTAATGCCGTTTTCTAGAATAGGCAATATGGCTTAAAGAATAAGGAATAAAAAGTTTAAAATACTTAAAACTAGGAGTTATTTAGACATCACTGTTTACACTAAACATGAAAGCCTATCGGGTTATTTAGTGTCAAGTAAGTTGAAATAAATCGATTTGGAATTATAATTGTCGTTTTAATGAAAGAATAACACCTGTGCCAGCGCCTTAAATATATTTTTAAAACACATACTCACACTCATATGCCTGCCATGTAAAAAGGACATATATATATCTCTTTTAAGTTTCCCAAACTACAATTTCTATCGGTAGTTCCAAAATTCTCTAAGGTAACTTCATACAGGGCACGATCATTTCAGTCTCGATTAGCCTGTTTGTACACGAGACATTAGGACACGCTCTGGTTAGTGCTTCGATTTTCTCCATAGATTAATTACTTGAGTAAAATACATATGCATGACTGGTAATCAGCTTTTACAATTTTAACAATTCCAAGTTAATTCTATTGTATACATCCAATATCCAATATCTTTTGTTAGTCGAGTTGTTGAAGTTCCTATAAAAATCAGATTTTGCTTTATTCATGAATCAATTGCAGAAATGGCACTGTCTAGTATATCCAGACATGTTAAGTTGTTAGCATAATATCCTCCATATGTGTTCTAAATATTACCTACGCACTTTGGCATTGATAAATTTAGGTAACATCCATGGTGCAGGCGGTTGATTTGTTATGGAGTTTGATCTGACAGGTGGGTGGGTCTCAAGTAAAGTTTAAGTGTGGTGTGGTTTTGTTCATCTTATTGTGATAAGTGAGCTTTAGGTGATAAGTTCAGATTATACTATGTTATCATTAGATGCATGTCTTTGTGGAACTGTGATATTCAGTTCTGTAGAATTGTGGATTTCTACCTTAGAGATTGAAGATGGAGCATTAATGGAATTCTTTGTCACATGTATCTATCAAGTATCATATCCATGTATTGTTTCTGTACTGCTAACGGTATATAAATATACTTTACTATACAGTAGACTATGCCGACTTCGTATACCTGGCTGTGACCTATATGTTGTTATTAAATACTACATTGAATCATTACCGATTTTATTTAATGACATGGATCCACTTACAAACACCATTTCAATTTATACATTTATTAGTCTACACTTCTATTAAACAGAAAGTAACTTTTAGGAAAGGTCCTTTTAAGTTGTCTTATAATTATTTAAAAGTAACAAAGGAATATAAAAAATACAACAACATTCAACCTATAAACAGATGACAATATTTCATTGTAAGCAAATAATGTTTGTCCAGGAGCCAAAACAAATTGATGACTTCATGGCGAATTTGTAGCTTGAAATCATACTTTAGTCCAAATAGAAAGTTAAAATTTGTTTTATTTTGTCGAGAACATTAATTCGAAAAGTAATTTTTCTACTCATTCTGTAGTAATAACGTACGGAACTTAAATACCAGGAATAAATACAAGTCCAAGTATTGTTTTCGCAATCTTATCTACTTCATTAAAAACATGACATTAAACTAATAATGTTATGATAAGCGAGATAAATGTTATTCCTATCTCATTCAGTTAATCTTTAATAAACTAGCCTCCTTTAACACATGTCTTGCCATTTCACCAAACATTGTCTTACTGGTCAAAGTTTTCTTTTCGTCACAGAATTCTGGTGGACTTCCACCTCCGAAAAAATGATATCCAAAGGCATCGTTGCGCCAATCGGGAATACTGTTGGTGCTTAAATGGTGGATACTAGAATTTTTATAATTTAGCCACCAGGTTGGATGACATTTTCCCAGAGGAAAGCCTACTTGAAGCCGATTGTGACAGAGGATAGTTTTCGGATATCTCTCCTTCACTTTATACGGCACGGAACATATATTCCATGACCACAGATCGTCTCTATACTTTCGCATCGTGTTCATGAATTCTTTCCAGAACTTGCTTCCTTTCTTCCCAAGCATAACTCCGCTCTGAAATTTATCGGGATACGGATTTTTCATAGTACCAGTAGTGAAATCATAACTCATCACTGCATCAAAGGCTCTTAGGTAATCTGTTAAAGGCTTCACAAATATAACATCAGTGTCAATATATAAGCCGCCATATTTATTCATGAAGTCTAGTCGCCAAATATCAGATCTGTGTGAAACTCCACGAACTGATTGCCCGAAAACATAAACTTTTGAATATCGATCAATTACTTTGATTTTACTGTGTCCCTTTATCTTATTCCAATAGGGTCCAGTTGGTTGTTGACCATGAATAAATACTTTATCGATTTTAGCGACATATATAACACTAAGCACACTTAAATAAAATGTATAATCCATTTTGCCATTGCCAATCCAAACATAGTGAGCGATGCTGGGAGTTAATTCTCTATAATCGGGTTCTGGACGTTGATGTGAAGTTTCCCCGTATGCTGCCCACCTTGCTAGCTCTCCAAACCTGGTATCTGACTCCCAGATGTCCTTTGGGTGAATACCGTCGGCTATGTTGACACAATAAGCATGGAAATTATTAGTTGCCTGCGAATTATCTTCACAATCAATATTTTCTTGATATTGTTCTCCAAACCTTAAACCTTTCTGTATCATAAGGAAGCCGTGGCCAGTTTTATGGTTCAGAGCTTTCACTTTGCGCGTGTTTCTTATTTTGCTGACAGTAGGAGTCAACAATGTATTTTCGTGAACATAGAAACCTCCCCTTTTTGTCAATTCTGACATAATATCTTCAATCCGTTGGCTTATTCCTTTTCTACACGCACCACCATCCTTCAGTTTTTCAGCATAAATAAACGGAAACGATTGTTTCAGTTCATCCAGCCAAGTATTGTACATCAGAGGTTGATCAATTATTGGATATTCTTCATACAAGAAGAATATAGCATCCGGATGAAGACTCCTAATCACACTTTTCATGCTGAGATAATGCTGAAACTCAAACATTCTCGATGATTTTCCACACCAATAATACATAACTAAATGTTGGCCGGTTATGGCACTGATAATATCAGTGCTATCATTTATTAATCTGTCTTGTCGGTCAGATATGTATTTATTCCAATAACTAAACTTGCCCAAGTAGTCCATTTTTTGCCAATATGAAGAACAAACAATAAGTGAGATGGCTGCAATAGCGCCCAATATCCAGTATACTGTTTTCATTTTGTACTGAAGTCCGTTCTCTGCTTTCGTAAAGTACTAAGCAATTCCCATACCAAATGTTTAGTAGATAGGCAAATCAGCCAACATAACCGTAAACGATACGTAGACCCAATGAAAATAATATATTCTCTTAGGTATATAAGGGCTGATCTCCTATTATATATATATATATATATATATATATATATATATATATATATATATATATATATATATTTATATATATATATATATATATATGGTGTTTGTATCGTTCATGCGTGTGCGTATGTTATCTCAGGTGAGATATATATATATATATATATATATATATATATATATATATATATATATATATATATATATATATGTATATATAATCTGATGTTATGCCGACCTTTGTCCATATTGTGGGTTAAATACGCCGATCGAGCTAACACGAGAGCCATATTAACTACATGTTGTCATAGTGGTAATGATAATCTAGAAACTTGATGCCAATACTGAATGTTTTGTGCTTTGTTTTATTTGTATTCACGAAGGTTAGTGTCTGGCTTAGTGCTTTCTTCTTCTCTTGTTAGATCAATATTATTTTATCTATGTGGCCAGTCATCCACGACAATGATCAACAAAACCTCTATTGAGTCAAATTCTAGACGACACCTTGTGTTCAAACAAAGCAAATACTTCAACGTAAATTTGATAGCCAACAGTGGTATAGAGTTGATTGTTAGAATCATCAGATCATTTTCTAAGAATGTTTTATATGTGACCATGGGAGTGACGGAGTTGTATAAATGTTGTATGAACTCCTATAATTTTATCAGATCAGACACAGTTCGTTAACATTTCAAAATCAACTCATGATTCGCGTTAATTCACGAGACATAATACCCAAATACAGTATATCAATCCCGGATTATTGCTCTGTCAATCAATACTTTTGTGTAACACAATATGTCTCCGATTTGATGAGTATTTTCGATCAAAATAACACACCCGTTTGTTTATTATAATTATGCCATTTATGCCGGCGCATTATCATTGACGTAGGCATGCGCCATGAGTCTACTGCTAGATGGTGGCGAAAGTTCTACACGGAAAATGACCACAAATAAAACAAATCGTTGAATTGTCCTGGTAAAATAATAAAATTACAACTTCCATGTCCATTTTCGATATTATTATAAATAGCCAAAGATGTGTACTGAAGAAACACTTTGGGAAAGCCCCTGCCTATACGTAAACCTTCGTTATGAATGCGGCAATCCGCTTGTACACGGGAAATGTGTTTTGCGAACTACCACATAGAACTTCCAATTTAATCTATTTTGTTTACTAAATCAGTCTTTTTTGAATAGAAATACCCTAAATATCACCTTATCTTTCATTTCCCTTTACTGACTGTTTGAATCGTGGAGTTTTGTCACTGGCAATGATCGTTAAAATATTCAAACAAATCTCGCGTACACACCGAAAAGGAACAGTGGTCCAGAATCAGGGTGTTTACGACCCGATTGTAATAGTTCTAAATCATACCGCCAGATGTCACTAGCTTAATTGGCAAAGTCTATTGCGCGTCATGTTTTATATTATATATTGTGCTCGTGTCTGTAATTACATATAAGTGTTATGTCTCGATATTAAATAACGTCATTCCACCGATAAGACAATATTTGACAGGAGAGAGTATCAGGAGTATGTTATTTAAAGTCTAATCTCCTCTGAGTGCTGAATCGAGGTTGTCCTGAGGTAGTCCATGGCGGCCATCAGAAATAGGTCAAAACAGAAGGAAAATGTCAAGTGTTGGGTACGCTTACTGATTTAATTACAGGTAGTCGTCGACTTACGACCTACGCAACTTAGGACTGTTCGACTTTATGACCGGCTGTACGACTTTAAGATAATTATATTATCATTACACGGTATGATGTACGTAAGGTCATTATAACATAGGTTTACGTACGACAAGATAAACTTCCGGACCTGTTAAGGTCGTAACCAATCAAGTCGTAAGTAAGTCGACGACGACCTGTAACACGGTTTATTCAAATACGAAGGCCACCAATAAGCATATTATGAATGGAAACCTAAATCCGTTTAAGTATGCAGCAGACAGCAAAATATGAAATTTTCTTAATATGGCCTTGATGCAATCTTTATATTGTAACACTGATTAAGAAATATTGCCGCCAACTCAATGAGTAGGTACTATACTTATAATCGAAGCATTACACGAACTGAATCAACTGCAACGTACCCGAACAAGGTAGAGTAGCGTGGTTAAAGAAAACGTCATTAGCTGATAGATTGGTGTCGTTATCTGCATTATTGTATAATTGTGAATACGGATCAGTACAGACAATATACAACTTTCCATGGCATTGTGATGTACTTCGTTTAGTGAGTGTACACTTGAATACTTAGACGAGAAAAGATGATCAGTTTAATCTCATATTGGAAACAAGCTTAAAAGTCGGTTTTAAAAGATTTTGGGGTTTGGTCCCATATAACTGAGTGTTTAAAATAATAATAAGCGGCAGCCTGGGGATTCTCCCAGAGTAATAAAACAATAATAAAAACCAATTTTAATGAGGAAAAATCAGAGTCCCAATTATAGTCCGAAACAATATGATATTCACCGCTGTTTAAGTCTATTTTGTCAGATTTGTTTTTGAACGCATGGACACACACGGGGTGTGTGTGCGCGCGTGCGCGCGTATGTATGTGTACATTAACAATAAGTGCTAGTGAGAGCTATAAGAAGGTAAATAACACAGGGGAACAGAAGTTAGCCACCATAAAGTGCTGCCACCCGGCAACTGTAGTTTTTGCGAACATAGACAAACACACACACTCACACCATATTC
>JAODUP010001408.1:60000-98130 GCA_025642065.1 Paralvinella palmiformis | reverse complement strand
TTGTACTGTGGCCTTCAAGGCCAGACTAATTTTAGTAAGTTTATTTTAATTTTAATGTATGTGTAATATATCTAATTTGATTGTTCTTCCTTAGACTAATGAAATATATCTCCGTAAATAGTGAAATACGTCATATATTCTATACTTCAGTAACAGAATGTGTAATTTGTTATAACATAACGCAATGGTGGTAAACTATTAGCAGTGCTGATATAAGATTTGTGAACAAGCCAACAATAGCACAAAAACAAATAAATTGAGTTTAGATGATATGTATGTTACATATGTCATCAAGCAAGTGTGTTTTTCAATGTTAACTCATCAACTTCATACATATATGTTTCTTATATGATATCAAGACCAAGGCTAAGACTATTAACATGTAAAAAACAAAACGTTAAGGAAATACTTTATTCCAAACTCAATTCATTTGTTTAACATATATTGATCCATTCATTGTTATTCTGTGATCAATATATACATTATATGTAATCAAACACAGTAATAAGTTCTAGGAATATCTATCTATTAATTAAGGTACTCTCAATGTATTCAAGAATACCTGTATTATTATGGGTCAATAAATAGTATTCACAATATTATTATATTATCAATATATACATGATTTCTAATATATTAGTTAAGGTACTATAAATGTGTACAATAATTCCTATTTTATTATGGGCTTATAAAGAGTATCCACAAATTTAAATGTAAGCTTAGAGGACATAACACTGGGGAAAAAAACAGGCGTAAACTACAATGATATGACAACTAAATATATTGACATTGATATTAACACGAAAGAAGATTTAAATTTGCTTTATATTACATACATCTATTCTAACTTTGCTAACAAGCTTTCACTCAGTAAACTGCCAGATGTGTGGAACAAGTAGTCTGGTATAATTACTGACAAGGTTTCTTGAGCATAGTTCTAGAGTCATAAAACCCTTTTTTCTTGAATGCTTACCATTGTCGTGTTAAATGCATCTAAGGGTTTTGCATACAGCTTACAAAATAAGTCTTGTGATTGACATATTGTATTGGTGTTTATTGTGTCAAGCTGCAAGTTGTATCATCATCTCATAATGCTTTTGTATAGTTATATATTTTACTGATTTGGTTATGCTCTAAACGCCATCAATAATTGTTCGACACAATTCTATTCTATAAATATATTACCCCCCCCCCCCATCTTTGTCAGAAATGAAAAAGGTAGAAAGCTGAGTTGCGTTGATGAATTTTTATTGATGTCTTAATAAGTCCTTAGAAAGCTTAAGAATAAATCGAATACGAAATACATGAATTCAGCAAGTTTGTATACGCTATAAATAGAAACCCAAAGGTTAAAATATAATTAAGATAACACGAATTGATCAGACACAACGTGACTCATCTATCTTCTTGCTGAGGTTGATCAGATAATGGGTGGAAGGTACATTATATTTGTCAGTGCTCGTTTTATGCACTTTTGATGTTCACTTTGATAAAAGTATATATTTTTAAATAGAAAAACATCGATGTTTTTCTTCTTTTATTATTATAAGAGAGTTTAATTAGATTACTAGTTTATATTTATAAAAGGTTGTGATTTATGTTCCATATATTATGTTAAAATCCGGTAAAATAAAAAAAGACCAATATTGTTATTATTTTTTATGAACGCTAAATGTATGGCGTTTATAATGGTAATACACAAGTTTGCATCAGAACGTTAATAGACAAATGCTCTATTACTATCCATGGCATTTCGGTGAATGGCTGCAGTAAGATAGTTAAATAAGGGACTTCAAATCTTATAAAATAAATTGAAATAGCAGTTTACGACCAATTTTGTGCACACAGTTGGCTGAATGGGCCGAGTAGCTGTAATCAAGCAAAGTGACACATGAAAGAAGAATTATAAAGGCCAATAGATTTATAAGAATATCTGCACAATAGGTAGAACAAAAAGTCCCCATTTAGCTTGATGTTTTTATGATTGATTGTAGAACATTATTAGTGTACATATTATTTTAGACGAAATAACTGCCAAACTAATAATAAACTTTATTATAACTAAAACACTGTATTACATTAATTGCACACTGTGATGAATTACTTATTTTTTAGAATATATATAGAATGTTTACTTGCGTGATACAGTTCTAAATAACTATAGACCTGTTTCAAATCTTACATTTTTATCTAACGTGGTAGAAAAGGCAGGTGTTTTCAATCTAAACAAATATCTGGTCAATAATAACCTTAATGAAACACAACAGCCTGCATATAAAGGTGGTCACAGCACTGAAACAGCTTTAGTTCGGGTGAACAATTATACAATGTTGTCTATTCATCAAGGTAGGTAAGTATTACGTATTCTTCTGGATTTGGCTGCTGCATTTGATACAGTTTACCAAAATGTACTTTACTCTATGTCAAAGGACATGTTCGGCCTATCAGGAAGGTACTTGAATTGTTTCAATCCCATCTGGAACAACTCCCCTAAAGAGTGTCTGTTTATGGCATTTTATCTGATGTTAAGTTTTGTTATCTAGAGTAGCATGGGGTTCAGTTCTAGGACGTATGGAATTCACAATGTATACCCATCCTCTTGGGATCATTGCACAACGATATAGCATTAAATATCAATTGATGACACACAGCTGTATATATCACTGGATCCTGAAAATGAGTTCTTCTCTTCTTTGAAGAAGTTAAACATTTTATTGCTGATATTCGGTTATGTAAACTCAAAATCTTCCAAGATTAAAGGATAATTAAACACATATAATCAATTTAGCTTTACCACATTGCGTTAAATCGCTACGGAAACTACCATTATAAATGGGTGCATCTTTGATAACCCCTATTAGGTCAGCATAACATTTAGCGGTTATTTGTATTAATAGATTAACATGTATGAACATGTCACATCAGTATACTGAGATGATGACTGCCATCTTAAGAACACTCACTGTTTAAACTCATTTCTGATAGAAGAAACACGTTTAACTATGGTCCATGCCTTTGTTACATTTGATATAAATGGCAGATATTAGAAATGCATGTGTTTATATATATTATATATATATATATATATATATATATATATAATATATATATATATATATATATATATATATATATATATATATATATAAAACATAGTTAAACATGGAATAAAGATGTGAAAGTTCTCCAGAAGAAAGAGTTTCATAAGCATTAGTATAGAGTTTGAAAATAATGCGAAATTGAATTGGGAAGCTATTGAAGAGATTTTAGAAGTGGGACAGACTGGGAAAACCGGGGAGACCGGGTGACAACCCCAGCTAAGCAGTTCTGAACACACTGAAGGTATAGAAAATCCCTAGATGCAATGTTTTAAAGAAAAGAGTAGCAGTAATCAAGCCTACTATTAATGGATCATGTTTTAATGGTTTTGGCGACTGAAAGAGAAACATATATCGAATAATACGAAATAATGTTCTGAAATTAAATTCGATATCAAGTGTAACACCTTGATTACATACATTATTCGTAAGGATGTTCGTAGGGAAGAAACGAAAACGTTTGCTGCGTTTTCTGGAGGTACCGATAATGATGAAATCTGTTTTGTTGGCATTAAGCCTAAGTTTATTGTTTGTCATCCAGCCATCAAGTTGTTTAGGACAAATATCAATGTCTGCTGTAGACATAGATATGTATACTTGGGTGTCATCAGCTTATAAATGCTGCTTTATCGGAATGCCTTAAGTTGTATTGACCCCGGTACATAATATAAAATATACATTATTTAATGTCACGTATAGTAAGGGTTTATTTCAGGACGCAAAATATTATATTGTTTATTCTCTATGAAACAACAGAATAATAACCGACAAATATTATCCTTGGACATAATAGCATATACAATATATAATTCTCAATAAGGCACCCATTTCCTGTCCACTCACCACCGTACAATCGTATACCAGACTGACAATCACGTACTTTACATTAATATTAACATCTGAAAAAGGCCTACTCCATCAGAGAGTGTGGCAATAGACAGCGAAATAGACTCCCTATGTTGTTTTGTTTTACTTTACAGTTTGACTAATATTTTAGAAACACTGACTAGATAAACGCTAAGTTTGACTAATCAGGAAAACGAACTTCTATAATGTAAGGAAGAATATGTTAAATTATTGATTAAATACAGATATAACAATAATGGATTTTTTCAACTTTTGGATAGAACATAGATGTTGTTCTAGTTTCCTGTTCAGGATAGTAGTAATGCATATCAAAGGAGTATGCCTTAAGAAATTTTATGCCTTAAGAAATTTTATGAAATGCGATCTTTTTTTGTCCAAGCATTGTTGTTGCGGAATCTTAAAGAACGTTTCAGATTCAGCGTCACTGAGGGAGATTTTTGAGTTTCTCGTTTTAAGGTATTACAATACTAATTTCACTTATGCTACTTTTTAGCATAACTGAAAACCTTGTCTGTACCAAATGTGTATAGATTATGAAATATATCATGTTTAAAATAACATATAAAGGAAAGTGTAAGTTACTTGGACTAAAGATGAGCACATAGGCAAAGCATAAGTTATTATTACAACAAGCAAGGCCACTTAATGCGAGATTAAACTTATTTCGAGTACATGTTAGTGTGACACGAAGCCTAAAACATATGCTATAATCAGCCAATAATGTAATATTGATATCACTACGTGAACCGACATGGCATTAGTTCTTTCGGGCGTCAAAGGCCAACATTATTGTCCGGTAATCACTCTGTACAGTGTGCTCAAAAAGACAAGTCTTATCTGACTCTGCACCGGGGATAGTTGAATGGCTGTTCTGGTAAAACAGAAATAAACAAGTACAGTATTTAGAAGAACCGTTCTGTGCATTATATTATCCTGAGAATAGAGCTAAGTCCACGTTGTATAGAATAAAAACTAAATTTCCAGCTAAATAACTAGTTTTCCTCACGCTCAGTTGTGGATAGAGAATGACGTAGCGTATTATCTAGAGCTTTACTGATACTTCTGAATAGGTGGAATTTAAATATCAAGGGACCTATACGTCATGTCTAAATAGAATCTGATGATTTAGCTAATGAATTATATTTATATGGTTGGGCTGATAACATGGTTTCTTTGTGTGCTTTCACGCTATCGGTTGTTTTCAGTTTGTTGACTTATTCACCTATACCTGTATTCTGGCAATTAATTTCCATAACAGATTAAAACACATACTTAGCCAAATATATATCTATGCATGCATTAATAGAAGCTGACTTCGCATACTTATTACTAATAAATACTCATGTCTGAGTGCATACACGTTTTGTTTGGATGTCTACCTGGCCTGTCAGATTGTTAGTATGCTAGAACGATGGCCTGACTGTCAATCTTCCTATGTTATTTTGCTTCTCGACCTGTCATTCTTTCGTACTGTTGATACCATTTACAGAAACATATAATTGGTGGCTCTTACACTCTTAGTAGGTATTTAATTAAGTCGTTAACTAAGCTAAGATTCTATAAAACCTACTTTAAACATAGTTAACCACAAATAAATAACTGATGAAGGAAGTATGTATATATGTGAGAATTGTGAATGATCAAATGAGTAATCAGGTAATGAATAAATGAATAATATGTATGTATGTATGTATATATGTATGTATATATGTATGTATGTATGTATGTATGTATGTATGTATGTATGTATGTATTTGTGTATGTATTTGTGTATGTATGCAAGGCTGCCTCACTCCTTTCCGACCGTGCCTACTTAACTACTTTAATCTATTCGATTAGAATATCCTCTTATACATAATTAATTTTCTTAATATCAACTTTAGCTGTGCCTACTCGCAATATGATTGTCTTCTGAAGTTTATTATTTGTTTAGAATATACATGTATAACAATTACGCGTCGGATCTAGTTTCTGATTGATTCGTATCAGTTAATTATTTTCTTTATTCGTCGGACCAACACTAGTTTTAAAACCAATAATCAGAAGAATTAACACGACCGCAAAATATAAGGAGATGTGTCTACCTCCTAATTGAGTGTTTTAGCAGTTAGCACCATATAGTCAGTATCCGATACTACAGTTCATGTGTTCTTCAACTCACTTATTCTTATCACAACTAGTTTCGTATGCCATAGGTTAGTCTGATACGTAGATCATCACAGACATTTTGCGACCATGAGACATTCACTAGAACTGTTTTAGAAATGGATAATTATAGCCATCATAAGCGAAGGATAATTTGGAAAGCTAGAGGGGTACGGAGGATAAAAGATCAGTCGTTCATCGTAACCCTCCGTATTGGATAAACATGAGGAATTGGCATTGTTCTCAACTTCACACCTTTAATTGAAAAAAGAAAAACATATGACCTCTAAACCCACTTGTACAGCAAAGAAATAATTGTATGTCTTAAGCCCAATAATATTAAACTGATACATATTGACGGTGTACCATGGTCTAACTGGTAACGCGATTTACCACAGATCTATAGCACCTGAGGTCCATCCCCGGACGGACTATATTAGAAGGGTCGTTCATCTTTCATTTCGCTTCAATACCTTTAGAGGTCACTAGGACCATTTAGCCTACCTGGTGCATAAAATAAGTAATAAAACAGCAACATTTACATTTATTTAAACTGGTACATCCTTGTGAACTATTGCACACATGTTTTATTCTGTTCTGAAACAAGAAAATATAGACATATCCACATCTGGCGGTCACCAGAAACCTAACTTGTCACCGATGCCTACTTAAATTGTATGATATTGAAGAATAGATATTTGCCGATTTCTCCTGCTTCATAAGTTTGTTAGCAACAATGTTCAGTATGCGATCCTCTGAAATTGCACAATGCGTTTTCGACTAAATATATCTTGGGGTTAATATAGTGTTTAATAGATAAGGTATTCTATTTCTACAGCTGCACCTTGAACAGAGTAAGTTCGGAATTTGAAAAAGGGCCAGACGCTACTGACCCGATTTAAAAGAACAACACCACCATCAATAACAAATAGATAAAGCACAAACATTAAAGCCCAGAATTTACGAGTATTCACTTAAATAATAATAAATACATTTATGAAATTATTAGAAACATATCTTTCACTTGAAGGTTAGACATAAATTGAGTTACCAAGATTTAGACATATTTAATATAATAGGCACATGCGATCTGCATTAAGACGGAATATCATGTGACAGGATTACCTTTATTCAATTTATTGTCTCATCAATTTATAATTAACACACACAAACACACACACACACACACACACACACACACACATGCACACAAACACACAGCGACACACATTAAAAATATCAATATGATTTGTTTCATTATATTAACATATGAAAAGTATTATCACTTAAGCATATGTAGATTACCTTCTCTCTCTTATGTTATCGAGCTTTATGTACTGTACTCTTCACTAGTATTTGCTTGTAATTATTTTACTGATCCTATCAAATGCTAATGGCTTTGTGTACTGTTGAGTGAACTCCGGTGTAGTTGTTCAATAATACTGGAATATGGCAGCATACCAGTTGGTGCCATCATTCAAGAGTCATAATGAAACCGCTATAAGTACCCAAATAACCGTAAAGTTCTGAAACTTTTCTTTCTGTTTTAAGTCTGGCACTCGTTTATTCGCTTAATATGTTTAAACTATAGAATGGCGATCGTTAAAGTAGGTGTAATTGCGAGTTTATCATATCATAGTTTCTCTATCATCGTACTGTATTCACTTATAATAGCGCAACACTATTTACGGTAATTCCCTGGACAGGGGACTTTTAAGGCGAATTTTCTTTAGGAGACGTGTCTTAGTCGACACATACAACTCTATATACTTTCATGTATAACTTGTCTGTCATACTGCTCTACTTATATATATAAATAAACTCTAAAATAAAATCTTTAGAGCATGCGTGTGAAATAACTCTCCCGATTAGACAACGTAATAGTAATTACGTTTATGGACTGGAATTCTTTACTTAATGGGCTTATCTCGCGTGATGTTCGCCCTTCAGACGATGAGGAAAGTCAAGAACACAATATATGTATCTGACCGTATATTTCAGTATGTGTGTGTGTGTGTGTGTGTGTGTGTGTGTGTGTGTGTATGTAGTTGTGTGTGTGTTATGCAGTGTAGAAAAAAGGCACTGGTTCAGATAATATTGAATCGCGAATTCAAAATCTGGAAGATTCACCAGGGAACTGATTATATAGCGTTGAGTTTCCATCCTGAGATATGTTCAATGTATAATTTCTATAATATATCGCACCAGAAGAATAACACGAAGTTTGTACTGCTATTTGACTCAACAGATTTCACCCAACTATAAAATCAGGATTAAAATCCTAGCCTTGTTTTGTCTGAAAAATGCCACTTTTTTGCTTCATCTAATTAATTTTAAAGGTTGCTCTACCCATGCTTCACTGCCAGAGATCCATGTTCTCATACATGAAGTAATACTGATATTTCTGATTTACATCTTTCGATCTAAGGCACAGTTTAGTTGTTATTGCTGTTAATACGATTAAATGCGATTAATTGCCTTATGTAAGTCAGAATTAAAAACGTAGTGACTGTACATATATTGTTGACAGATTATTTAAAGCCAGTGCTATTATCATAACATAAACGAAATGACATATATGAAAATAGAGGCAACTGATATAATACAATATATGAAATGAAATCGCAGGCACCATTGTTTTGTATGTAAATGTAAGGGAATCATATTTTGGACTGAAATGAACTTTAGCATTTAAAGCCAGCGCTATTATTATAACATGAACGAAATGACATTCATAAAAACGAACAGTCTGAAAATATAGGCGCATGACATAATACATTACATGAAATGAATATCGCATCAACTATTACAAAATTATTATTATAACGTTACCGTTACATGTAGATATTTACAGTAAATAACATCAACTTCTTCGACCTTATGAACCAACTGCAGCCATTCAGGGAAAATATTTATTAATCAAATATATAGGTTTAGTTTATATTAATCAAATATATTTAGGTTTAGGTTAGTCTTCTTCTTTTTATTTTCTGTTGACTACACGTCGGGGGCAGAATTGACTATGAACGATACCAGTCTCTGAAAATCACGTTTTGCCGTTCAGCTTCTTCTGGAGAGTTGTTGAAGTTTTGCAGGTAGTCTCCCTCCGCTAATTTAGGTATATCGCGTGCAGTAACAGATCAAGCCCTTATTGTCCAGAAAAGTTGTTATAATAGCTGTTAATGCATTGTATTATGATCTATCAGAGAGCGCTATCCGTCTCAATACCTCTAATTTCAGCACTCGCGTTTTTGTTTGGGTTACCTAATCCTTAGTCGATGTCACTCTAACCACTCCAATTAACCAATCCAGTTAGGATGTGCTATATAGAAGCCAAAGCTTCTGCTGGTACAGCCCTCTTTGTCACTCACACATACAAGTCCCCTCACCACGTCAACGGGGTGGACTGTCAACCTCCCGAGTGTGTATTCGAATTTGGCTTCTACTTGTTAGCGGGATATGCTTCTCTAAGTAGCTGCCCTTCGCCATATGGTTCAGATGAGACGAGAGTCGAGACTAAGCAATTCGAATCAGCTCAAATCAGCTCCACTCGCTGAATGAAGTGAGATCGCTAGCTGCTTAATTAGTATCTTCTGAAGGCGATTGTCAGAACGCCGTTCAGGAATTTTCCGTGTTTAAATTTGAATCCCAGGTTTACCTGTGTCTGTCGTATGTTGAAATTTAATCTGGTCATACCATTAGCTTAGACACAGGTGTGACGAGCGCAGGATGCTAGATATATGTTACTATTCATTCACCGTAATATGACAAAACGAAAGCGTTATATCTAGTTTATTAGTTTGTGCTAAGCCGGAAGACATAGAAATATATTACGTATTAGTGGGGCTTGTTAACACGAACAACCCTACCTGGAATATAGGAATAAGGTTTTCTATTTATAGACAAAAAAGTGATAAATGAAGGGAGGTCTGACGAGATCCAACTGGTACATACTTACTAGAACGAACTACATCTTGGGAACAAATTAAATATAACAATGATGATGATAATAATACAATTATTACTAATGGTGAGAATGATGGTAGGATAATACTAAAGTTCGATAGTAAAACTTGGATAATGAAGATAGCTATAACTACAGCAATAACACTAATACAAATATCATAGGATATGATCCTTATTAAAATAAGGTTATGATTCAAATAGACAATACTTCCTATTATTAATACTCCCCGATAGGGTAAAATTGTATAGATCGATAGGCGAAAATATAGTATGCGTTTAAAAACATAAGATTTAAAACCTGGATCAAAAAAGGTATTTTCCCTTTGGTTTTATATTCTGCATTTTATTCATTCAGACAAAAAAAATTGTATTTTGCGTTATTTGTATATGTTTAATGGAACGTTGCATTGATCTAAATGCTAGAAATCAATATTCCATCCGAGATACTTAATATATTCAATGTCGTCGAAATTAATCGATTTTTTTCTACGCAAAGGTATTATTAGCCAATTGCCGGAGAAAGGTATTAACGCATTATATTAGGAATGGCTTTTAAATATTCCCCTGTATGCATGGCTAAGCTACATACTCCCCTCTAATTTAAGTCCAAAAACGCAGAAATTTTGCTACCTCATGCTAAAATTAATGAATAATATTATATTATATACTGCATCGGTACATCAATGTGGCCCACATTATACTTGCTTCTATAAAAACAATATTCCACTTAATTTTCCCATAATCATAAATTCATCTCAAGCATCTGATGTAAGGATTATGTGATAGGTATTTAATACACAGCCACTTGTAATATTATATGATTTATAATCTACAAATAATAGGCAAGAATAAACCTTTCAATTATTCCGTGAAAACAGATTAAATGCGTATATTATAATAGCAAAATCTTCCATAAGCTTCCTCACTAACACGTAACATAAAGCTTTCTCTGACGCTATGTGATTTATTGCAATTTTGAGTAAATGTTTGGACAATCAGGATCAAATCTTTCAAGGTGCAATGTATTCCCAAATTCAAAGTCATATACAATTTCTTGTCCTTATCCACAGTTATTCATAAATATTTCACATTCTGTACTATGAACATATTTGATATTTTAACAAACATTTTTGTAAAGCATACTCCACTGACCTCCATAGTGTCCTCAACAAGAAAGAAGAAAAACATCTTTGTGCCATCCTAAAGTTTTAAAAATCTACTTATCCTAAAACTGTAACTGATCAATCTTTTGTAATATTCCATCATACCTTCATGAAAGAGAAGGTATTATTCATAAGGTATTCTTCATAAGACAAGGCCAAATTTATCATTTAATTTATTTTAGATGACAATAAGCAACAATATTGATATATCCTCAAACTATTCACGCTGTAAGGTAAAGCACGAGACTTGTAGGACGCATTCTAAGTAATTTATTAGGTAGATGTAATTTATTATCACTTGTAAAATCAGTAGGAATATACACACCGTCGCGTTTACTTGTGTCAGATGATTTCGTATTTAAGAAATGACATTTAAGGCTTAAGATTTCCAAAGTGTTTCATTTTTACTAACACCAAATGTCGGTTATTTAGAGATTGTGGTCTTCAAATGTCATTTAATTAAGTGCCATTATAGTCAATTTACTTAAATCCCGGAATATTCTTTTATTTTCAAGAAAGCTCGCTTAAATAACGAAGTAATACCTGCTATAGCAAACCATTACTATATTACAACAAGTGAAATCGGCACTTGACTGTGCCCTTGATTGCACATTGCACTCAAGCTTGATGGTTTACCAGTGTTATTCTAGGTCGCTGTCTATTGCCATACTGTCTGAAGGATTAAACCTATACAGATGCTAGTATTACTGTAATGTATTTGATTGTCAGTCTGAATTACGATGAGAGGGTCATGAGTAGACAGGTAATGGGTACTTAATTAAGACTTAAACAGAGTATATGTTTTTTTGCCCAATGATGCACAACACACACGCACACACACACGACACACAACACACACACACACACACACACACACACACACACACACACATATATATATATATATATATATATATATATATAGAAAAAGAAGAAGAAGAAAGACAAACAGGCAGAGAGACAGACGGGAACATATATGTATCTATGAATAAATGTAATTTTAGTAATTTAAATAAATATATTTTATGACATAATGGTTTTCTTTGCTTGTATTATAACTTATCTCACACCATTCTTGATTGTCATTAGTTTGTACGGCGATGTTATCAAAAACAAAGGTTTGTTGTTTGTATTTAAAATCTATAAATGTCTTCTATAAGAACGCTTATATTTATTTCAGAAAAGAGATAAGTGTAAACATAGATGATGAGTGTGTCGGAAAATAATGGCCGACCAATTCTGAATGCCAGCCATCAAACACGTGAGACATGTAAACTGACGACATGAGTAGGTACATTCAGGAATTAATACGTACATACACGAAGATACAGAGGCAGGCAAACAAAGATATACTATTTTAATGAGATAATTATTCTTATTTCCTATACTGCCACTGTAAGCGTTAATATTACACCTACAAATAGAAGTCATGAATGCTGACAAGTACTCCAACTACCGATATATACGAACAGATCAAATTTAATCAGACAATTCTTCTTGTTTCTTATACCGATAATATTGGCGTTATTATTAAATTTATAAGCAGAAGCTAACAGTATTGACAAGTTCTAGAATTCCATAAATGTCATATTCCAGTCTAACGTGTTTGAAACGAAACGCCCACGTTACTGGTGAATGTCGGGTAATCATCCTGTGTATTGTTTATTCAGAAACAAGAGTATAATCTAATAACTAACAAGAACATGCTGTTGACACGATGTCACAAATGCGAAATAAAGAAGTACCCGTTTTAGGCTAACATATCGACGTATCTGACCCACCCTCGCATTGAATTCCAAGTGTGCCAGTTTTCCTAGGCGTAGACTGTGTATAGGGAATATGTAGAAATTCATTTAAACGGTTAAATATGAAGATTTTAACTCCCAAGACTATAATTGACACTTCTCGGTTTATGATGTGTTTATATATATATATATATATATATATATATATATATATATATATATATATATATATATATGTGTGTGTGTGTGTGTGTGTATTTTTATTTTTGAACTTTGATAATAAAGTTCTTTCTATCGATAGATCTTTCTCACTGTTAATTTACTGATGAAATATAGTACACAATATAGCTAATGCAGGTAACGTTTGTGGTCGTTTGTAGAGGCTTTTTTTATTTGATGTCTATCAATGGCTATCCAGTTAATCCACCATCGAAATCTCTTTTAATTAAACAAAGTTGCAACAAATATTGGCAATAGTTTACGAAAGAAAAGAGAATGTAGACACACTGAATGGTACAGGATAAAATGCATTTTTAGTACGATATATACAATTGGGAATAGTATTTCATTACTTGTGGTGTATTTCATCAATACATAAAGTTAGCCTTTAATATCATTAAGATTAATCGTTAAAGGTTTAAATTAGTAGAAGGTCATGGATGTCATAATCGAGCATTAAGGCTGCTAAGTGTACTCAGTGAGAACAATTGAATTACTATTCTGCCAGATTCTTAATTTGACTATTCCAAATGTATTTGAGTAAACCATTAAACACGCCTTTAAGGACATAGAGATGAAGATGTTTATAACAATATATCTCTGCGGTCGTGATTTGTTGATGAACACACTGATGAATACTGATCGTATACACGTAAACATCAGGAAATGTACAAGGATTTACAGTAATTAGCAAAATGTTTCTATCTATCAGTATGCCTTCTAATATTTGTATCTATATGTATGAGGTCATTCTTGTAATATCAAACATAACTATATCTACACAGTTACACACATAAAGCGGTACTTCCATATTACTGTTAATAGATATATATATATATATATATATATATATATATATATATATATATATATATGTGTGTGTGTGTGTGTGTGTGTGTATAGTGTAAAATGTATATATATGTATATATGTATGTATGCATGTATGTATGTATGTATGTATGTATATATGTATGTATGTATGTATTTATGTAGGTATGTGTCTACGTATGTATGTATGTATTTATGTTTACATCATTTTATTGACCTCCTGAAAGACCTGACCTCATATATAACGATGAACGTGTCATTTGATTCAGATACAAAAACGAGGTTATTCTGTTATGTCTTCAGCTGTCAATAATGTAACACTCTCCAATGAGTCTCATGAATATCAAAAACCTTTCACCGTACCACATTGAATAACTGAATTTAGTTGTCTTGTGAGGAAGGGGTGAGGTTTTATTTAGACATTATGATGAGGGTCATTATTATGGTAAATGTGAGTAAGAATAATTTACAAAAGTAGTAATAATGGCAACAATGAGTGGGATTTGTTACCCTCAATTAACTGAATTGTATTATGAAACTAAAGTACACTCTCACTAAGAGTGTCAGTCATTTATCAACCTATCATTTAGTGTGGAGTAATAATGACCAAAGGAGGAAATTGTTGAAACGAAAATACACGCATATCAGTTTTTGAAGCTGTGTTTGAAGATAAAAACTGTAATATTTTCTATCAATACTTTCAAAACATTTCTTCTTTCAGCATGTTGCAGTTGTTGACATATCGATAGTAGTTGCTAAAACAATGTATTTCTTGTTGAATCACTGATTGGTGTCTGATCAATTGTATCTTTGATTAATTCTCAATGTGTTTGTCTTTTCTCTGACTTTCTTCCCGTATAGTGTGATAACGTATCTGGAAACGTTTCCTGGGCCAGTTATAACTAAATTATAGTATGTTTGTGTGTAAATTTGAAATCGACACCTTTCATAGCCCAACTTTCGAGCGCATTTTGTCATTGACTGGTATTCCCTGCTTTCATCTTAACACACTATGCTATGGGAAAGGTGTTTTGTCTTTCACTTGGTCCTAAGAACAGAAAGTATTCATTATATGTTTGATCAATTCAACTTATCTAAAGTATATTTCAAGCTTTGAGTTTTTATTCAATTCGAACTAAGCGCTTAGCCTTATTTGTTTATGTTCGGTCTATTTTGAAACTTTGTGAAAGCTGATGTAGAATTCGATATAAATATGAATTTATAAAAAAAGCTCTGCCTCAATCGTTTTTTTTTTCTCTCCTGATTTCAACAAAAAAGAATATACCAATTATGAAAGCTGTTTCTCAGAATCTAGGGAAAGAATATATACTAAAACAAATTATTTCTAACATAACATAATGGTATTTCTCAGCTAGAATTTAGCAGTATGATTGTTTTTAAAAATTCTAATCATTACACACAATAGCTTTAATTAAGCTGGAATACACCTTGAAATAAAACAAAATGTTCACATCAGTCGACATATAAGAGTTTTTTTATATTATTTTCAAAATTCTATACAAATTGCCACAGTAAATACACATACCTATCGGTCTACTTGTTTCAAGAAAATAAATCGATTTTCAGATAAACATTCACATCGTTCTACAGTTATGGCCGTCATATTTTTCCTATGTAACTAATCAACCATTATGCTTTTATTCGCGTAATTAAGTTTCGCTAAGAGAATGTAGTTTAATATTTAATTTCTGAGTTAATATTTCAATATCAATATTTATTGAATCATTAATGCCACGTTTATAGTTATCAGGTCTTCATCCGCAGATTAATCTTCCAAAACGAATATCCAGAAAGCTAATGTGATCATAACTTGTTATGTATCACTATTTTCCTACTCATAAATCCCCCAAAGCAATTAAATGCGAAGTAGCACTTCTTCTGATATTAATTAGTATGCATCTATATATGGAAACCTTCATATTAGCTAAGAAAGAAATGTATTGCCAGTGTAGCCTTTCCAAATAATGACAATTTTCAACTCAGCCTACTTTGATTTTAGACGCATTTATTTCACTTGGAAATAAAAGGTTTTGAAACTAAATTGAATATTATAATTTAGGCTTGTGGAAATAGTAAATTAATTGTAAAGCTAATTTGATATTGAAATATTGACTACCCATTTTACTAGTCAAGCTTGAGAATAAATAAACAGAGAAATGTTACCCTATTGATCGTTGCATTACAAAATCACGGTTCCTTAAAATAAGGAAGGAATATAGCTAGAATAAGGCTAGTTTTAAACTTATTCGCAGTACAAGTACAGTTATTTAAAATAAAATACTGCATGCATTTTATTTATCCCAAGAACCCCCCCCCCCACACACACACACACGCTTTATCTCAACTAAGCTAAACTAGGTAACTCAATAACTAGTTTTCGTCGCCTCTAGCTATGCATAGGGAATAGCAATTTGTTTTACGTTTACAGGCTTTCACACTTACACGCGCGTGCATAAGCAGATAAATACACATGCTGTGAAGGATCTCATGATGGAGCAAGATACACAACTATAAAACATGGCTTCCTCGCTTCAATCACAAATAAACATGATTTTTTGAAACAAGTGAAGCTCATAGGGGTAAATGTCAATCCGTAGTTAATGTGATTGATCATGAATATGGCAATGAAGACACAAGCAATCCATTTGCTGACCAGTATCGTATATTGTACAATAGTGTGCAATTTGACAAGAATATTATGGCCAAAATATTTAGTAAAATGTCTCGTAAAATTTGAAATTAATGTTTGAGTAAAAGGTGTTATTCCTCGCATGTTATTGAGGTCAGTGACGTTATTGATACAATGGAAAACTTACAGCTAGAAAATCAGATGGTATTAATAACTTGAAATCAGATGCTTTTATTAATGGATGTCATTCGTTATTCACACATATATTTATACCTTTCTCTGCATTACTTAGACATGGTGTTACTCCAAATAATATGTTATTGGCTACGTTGGTCCCTTTCCCTAAGAACAAAAGAAAATTATTTGATATTAGTATTATGGAGACAAATCTTCATATTTACGTCTTCTGAACTATAATTTTGCTTCAAAGCCGAACATTCAACTTCATAATGTTTATTTGTTGTTGAGAAAGGTATAGAATTTTTAAACCGGAAATGACTCGCCAGTATATCTTGTGACCCTTGACGCCTCTCGAGCGTTTGACAGTGTAGAGTACAACAAATTGTTTCAATTGTTGCTTGATAGAAATAAATATCCATTATATCCCCTCTTGCGTATTAATATGTATACACGCTTAATACTTAGAGTTCGTTGGAATGGCAAATGTTGTGATGTATTTAGCGGGTGTAATGGAGTAAAACAGGGTGGTATATTATCACCGATTCTATTTTGTATTAATATTGATGTACTTTTAGAAAGATTAAAGCTGGCTTCTGTAGGATGTTTCATTGGAAACACATGTGTTGGTTGTGTGGGTTGTGCTGATGATGTATGTATGGTAGCGCCGGCGAGTCGTGCAATAAAAAGTGTATTATCAGTATGTGAACTGTCTGATGCAGAGTATAAAATTAAATATAATTCAGTTAAATGTCATATTACAGTAAGTAGTAATGCTTGCATTTTACCAAGAGGTGACTTTGTCATAAATGGGCACGTTATCCAATTACATAATTCTGTAACACATTTAGGTCACGATATTGGGAATATTAAATGCAAAAAGTCGGTAATTGATAAAGGTGTTAGTGATTTAATTACCTGTAGCAATTTTGTTTTAGCAACATTTGGTACTTGTGATAGTAATATACGTAATTATCTATTTCGAACATATTGCACAAGTTACTATGGCTCTCCACTTTGGAGTTTGTGCGATAAGTATATTGAAAGATTTTATTGTAACTGGCGAAAATGTGTTCTATGTGTTAGGAATGTGTCTCGAAACACACATTATAGATTGTTGGAGTTTATGTATGGTGGGGAAAATATTGAAATACAGTTATTTACTTTTGTTTTATAAATAGTGAAAATCACATTGTATCAATTTGTGCTAAGGTATGTGTCACCTCATTATCTGTTGTTGCTAGAAATAGACGCATGTTACTAGATAAATTAAATGCTAATGGTCAAAGTTTCGAAACACCAAAATATATTATTAAGAAAAACAGGCGCTGACGAGAAAATTGCTTCGAGCAAGGCATCTGTCATCAAACTATTATGTTTAATTAGAGATGATTCAGTATAATCAGTGTTAGGCAATAATGAAATATATGCTAGGCCAGTTAAGAGTGAGAGTAAGAACAATTTATTTAGAGTCGATAAAAGCGTAAAAATAACTTTAGTGACAATCACTATTACATTGACATAGACAGACACAATGTGATATATATGGCAGAATGAAACCCAACAAATTGTGTTACGTATCATTCAATGTTAAACCCTGAACACAAAATGTCTTTACACGCTGGATAACATACATACCTGATTTCATATATCATCGCTCGGGCTCAGTAAACGTTGTAGAAACATAGCTCTCTTAAAAAACAACATAACAACTTTCTATAAAAATGAACCAATCGATAAGACAGGAAACATAATTGATTCATTATCCGATATAATGATTTGTTCACATAGATTGATTTATGATATCTGACTTATATCCTGTTTTGAAAGACTGGTATAACAGCTAATATATTATCTTGTATTATTAGATTTACTTACACACGAGTCCGAATTCAAAGAATACAAGTGAAATGTGACTTGAATTTTATCATAATTGAATAATTGAATAATTACGGTAAAATTAATAATATTTGAAACAGAAAAATAAGGTAATGCGTTTCTCTAACTGATACACTTTTTTCAGTTCGTCAATCTCATAGAATATTTAGTTTGTTTTAGCATTGTTTGGAAATTTAAATAAGAAATGTCTGCACAATATTTACACTTCATGATATATGTAAACATTGCGTAAAGATCTATGTAATATAATTTATAGATAGATCAGTTAAACGAAACACACACACATATTGAAATTGTATAGTGTAAGTAACGTCCTATTCATGAATAGTGTTATTCATCATACTAAATATTCACTATAGAATACCATAGGATTTTATTATAAACTGCCGTGCATATTTTCAGGATCATGTGGATTGTCGTTTGCCACATATACTACTTTAACGAGGCGATGAGGATAACGAAGGCCGTCAAAAACATAATATGCTCCCATATACGTTCTTATAAAATAAGATCCTTTTGTTATTGGTTCAATTTAGATTGACATCAAGGTAACGTACTTAGCTGGCCTCTCTGAAACGTCTATGGAAATTTAAAGGAGATATATATATATATATATATATATATATATATATATATATAAAAATATATATATATATATATATATATATATATATATATATTTGTTGAGTAAGTCAAATCATCATAAATCAGTCGCGGTAAAATATCCCGGAGAAAGAAACTGGCAGCAACAAAGATATATTTTATTTAAAATCAGAAATTGACATCAAATCCCCCGTGATATTGAAACAACCATTTCGAGGATTAGGTTGAATAGATACGTATGGAATACTACGAACAAAGGAGATAAATCTCTAGGATTACAAGCAGTAAATTGGTCACAGATCAGACATCGATAAGCAGCCGAGAATGTATATCACATAAATTGTTCATTTCAGATAAGACGCTTTCATAAATCGGTCTTGATAAAATAAAGTGAGTTATAAACCTAAAGGTCATAAACAAATATTTTGCTTACGACAGTAATTAAGCAAATTTCCATTACCTGTTATAGGCTATTATGCAAATTTCCAGGATTAGACTGGAAACAAACCCAGTAAATTTTGTTAAACGTTTATCAAAGTATCTTCGTTTTGAGAAGACACAGAGCAAAATCAAAGTGAAATGATAATAAAAAGATAAGACGAACATCTATGGACTATTCCTCAGTGATCAGCCAAACAACATGTACCTGTTATGTAGGCTATGTTGCAATACATATATACTTGTTGTCAATTAGCAATAGCCTAAAATATGTAATATTCGATTTTCGAAGAGTCACATTTGCACCTCATCAATCTAATATGCATATATCAAGTTTACATCAAATGAATATTAATAATTATCAAAGAAAAAGAGGTAGATCCAAAATCTGAAGAATTTCATCAGAAATCCTTCGCCCATCTATGCCGAAATGTGCAAACATAATTTGAGCTTACAGCTATATTGTTTCTATTTCAGACATTTTAATACATATATTTAGTATCCATTGTATATTTTATTTCAGAAGAAGTGTTGTGGTTGACGAATGTAGCTATGATAGGAATTGATAATGACACTTGTTTAAAAAAATTATTTACAGAACAGGTTAAATAGGTCGCTAGCCACTTGATATAGTCATAGTGAAGTGAACACTTTAAAACCCTAAAAGCAAAACTAGATATGATTTAAACCAAGGTTAAAAGTATGTAGACAAATAAACTGCAAAGTTGTTCAACAGAAAGGCTCGATTCGCGTGCATTTTATAATTAATATTAATAATTCGATGCATGCTCTTACCATTAGACGAATATAGCAAATAATACTTACGAGGATGAGTTTAGACTTGTATATATTGCACAGACAAACTATCAAGTTAAGATAATTTCATGTTCATCTTAGAACTTGAAACGAATACCGGGACATGTAAATAGGTATAGTTACTTAAGTCGTTAACTCCATTATTGACAGTATTGTATAACTGGTGATGAGCAAAGCTATAAGCCCCGGCGTGAATATAAAATTAATTCAGTGGCATATTTACTGCGTTATAGACATGCCGTATTAGACTATTGAGAGATAAGCTGTTCTAAGCCAACTTTCTAAGTGAAGTTCTAGATAATAGGCTACATAATTCCGGATACATAACTAGTACGAACAAAAATTCTTTTAGACATAATCTGTCTTCTATATATCCTTAATGAAGTCCAATTCTCTGGAAGTTAACAGACTTAGATAACGTGGTCTAAAACACGTATCTGTATCTTTCTAGTTTATGGCAAAACCTGATTGGTATTAATTGTTAGTTAAGTCTGTGAGTACGCATTACATAGAGTGTTCACACAAATCATTTCAATAACATAACTAATTACATATAGTTTCAGTTGGTAATCTGATGATTAGTAAATGATTTAGTATAGTGTGTGTGTTTGAGCTGAAACTCGAACTCAATCGCCCTATTTTTCTAATAATTGAGTATTTATAGTTTTGACATGTTGTTTTATTCTGAACTCTTAACTGAGAGATATGTAATATTAATTGATACCTATCTTAGGGAGTGAAGCCACGTATTTTATTTAGTTTACTAATGTATACAGCACACTTTGTTTTAAATTGTTAAATGCATGAGATATAATTCGAAACATCAAATTCAATATTCATCACATTATGCTGCTGCTTCTTGAAACTATTTTAACTCAGTGAATCAGATATTTCCTATGTTGGTCTAGGAAAAAAGGCATTCGACTCTGTAAATTATTTAAAAGGATAAACATTGGGATGCACGATACGTAACTACTAGTTCTTCTTTAGATTTAGAGACAAACGTTTTTGTTATTTCTCTTTTTGTTGTGGATGAAAATTATAATTCATGAAATATCCTGCAAATCTATTAACACAGATATACAATAAAACATAAATAGAAATAAGAATTCGCTAATGACTATAAATAATAGTAGATCATTAGTTTGTATTCTTTAAACGTTTACGGACATATTTTGTAAGAGTAATGAGAAATGTTTGAAAGGCCGTTTATTTATAAAATAACTAAATGTCTAAAGTACGAATCACGTTTCTGACATAATATTAATGGATTATTCTAGTCAGGACATATACGTACAACTACTTGAATAATTGAAACACCTCGTTAATTGAAAGCTCTGTTTTCAACTTAAATAGTAATTTATCTTTGCTACAGTAAGGCCAGCACTATCCATTTTTAATTATCAGTTTGCTTTATTTGATGTTTGATCGTTAATTCGGTGATTTAATAAACCATAGATATTCTTCTTTTCCGAATATTAGACCAGTCATTTATTACTGGACAAACAAATATGATTGACGCTAAACAAACACACAACACATCACATGTCAATAACCATAAACTAGTAGATTTCAACCAAACATTGAGGCTAATATTGTTTAAAGGAGAACGTCACATATAATTATACTGCTAAATGGAATCTGAGTACGACATGATAATTGATATACTACAAACTGTAGCCATATTTTAAAAACACTCAGCAACATCCTCAAAACAGTTCATCGCGAATAGAACACCCTGGATATTTGCTGTAATTCAGCCACCTTTATTAACCACTAATACACTATCCTAGATTAAGTACAAAGTAACACAATATAGGCACATAAAGGTAATATATGAAACCCACAGAGGTACCTGTTAATACCAGTGTAGACTTGAAGGGGATGACATAATTACATCTAAATGAGGTCCAAGGATGATACGACAATAGATACCTCCGCGCAAGAAGCCATACATATTTTGAGGCTTGGGTTAGTTAACCTTAACGTCGCCAGGCATTATTAAACTGCCTTCGTACACAATCCATCATTGAGCATCAGAAATGACACATATGACTGGACAATACAATAGATAGAGTATTTGTAGAACTTGTAAGTACTGATGACTTCCATTTATTGATGTAAATGTATTGTTATTACTGTCTGCCTAAAACAACAAGACATATATTACATGACCTCATTTTGTCTGCTTATCTGCCTGTCTGCTTTATATGTATGTCTGCTTGGCTGCATATTGGCTATATATTGATGCATATATGTATATGGGTATTTATGTATGTATGATTGTATTATGACTATACGCACACTTGTATGTATCCGTGTATGTGCATATTTAAATATTCCTGTACACTTATGTATGTCTGTCTATTTGCCAATCATATATGTTGAATATTATAAAATGAGTTGTAAGCTGGAACCTATCTAAAAACCTTCTCACTTATCGAAGACGATATATCAAATCAATTAAGCGCATTATATTTGCTTGAACTTAGATGGTCCACAAAAGTAACTTTAAGTGTTCTCATAGAAATGAAACATAATCAATTTCTAAACTCTAGTATAAAGACTCTTTGGTAATCTATTCATAAATATTTTAGGCTGTAAATGTATGATGCGTATGCGAAGATTGATTAACCAATCAACTGTTGCAATAGGTTCATGGAATATCCATTATGGTAAATATTTGTTTATATATGAATTATTTACTGTTCATCACTCGAGAAGGCTTAATCCTGGAAACATTAGCTGTCAAGCTGCAAGTCAGATGTTATTAAAACAAACGTTTAGTGTCTGGTTGAAAATATCATTATCTCGTATATCTAAGTTTCAATATAAGTCTCTTGTTCTTTCAAAATAAATGAAATTATCGTTGTTTAGAACGAATTCTGTCAGAAGCTTCAACATGGCTAATGGAAATTCATGAAGCTAATATTTAAACCAGAGTTTGTGGTTGTACATATGATATACTATAATTAGAATATTATACTATGTAATCGAATACAAAGTTGATTTCATTTTTCTTTCCCTCGAAAGTTCTTTTAGATGATTTGTAAATGAGAAAGATGGCATACAAATGACAAATACTTCATGTTTAACCCATGGTAGTAAAGGTCATGAACCATAAATCAATCAACATTTATTGAAATAAATATACCATATTACCAACACAATTCATCCAGTTGGGAACTGTAGCTTAGTCGTTTGTCACTTATGAAAACACCATATGGCTTCTGGGATTGCTTATTTGGTAAAAGGGAACTTTGTATGAGACATTTCAATCCATTAGTTATTACTGACTTAGCACATAACTGCCTGCGCTTATAAATTCCAGGAGATATGAGGGTTTTGTTGAAGTTATAATATACTACAATCAATGACATCACTCACAACAAGATATCCAAGATTAACTTCTTTCAAAGATTAGTTATGTGACATTGAATCAACACTCTCGAGTCATGACAGATAATAATTGAATTGACACAACATAGTGATGAGTCAACACTGATATGAATGTTATGCATAAGATCCTCAAAGTTTTCAGGTTTATGTGTGAATTTTTTTTTTCATTCTCTCTTGTGACATATGGCTGAGGGCCCACTCATCCGGGGAAACTTCCCAAAATAGAGGTACTTTGGCAGTACTATATTGTACCTTTTGTGTTAAATGATGCTCATAAGTTGTAGTTAGCATTGTGCTATATCGGTATTTAGGATACATGCAGATGTAATTGTTAAACAGTACAAGGATTTATTTCAGGGTTCATGACTTTCCATTCTCGGTTGCTAATTCTATACCAAATACTAGACTAACAAATAGTACCTTAGGAAGAAGTCCATATACTTCTAAACAAATCATACTTTGTCTACTTAGCTCTGTATCTAGTCCAGGGAAATGGCCAAAAGATCGGAATAAATTAATAGAAAGCTGAACTTTCGTGTATGCACTCTTCATAGTAGACTTAATAATATGCTGAATGTGTCCATGTATCCTCATTGAGCTTCGGTCGTTATTAAGTCTTGGTTTATATTTATATGTAAAATAGCCTTTTGAGAGATGTATTCTAGTATACATGAATATATTTTTGAAGATTTGTTACTAACAGATAATAAGTTGATTTGAAATAATTGTCGGCAATACAATTAGACACAAGAAAATAGATAAACACTTCATATATGACATCATTCTAGATAATCGCTAAGTACAGTTTACAAGTTCGAATATATAATATTAATATCAGAGACCTCATACATTTAACCTCTTGCTTTTTAGCTTTCGTGGATGCTCAGTTGTTAGTAAAGCGTCGCGTTCATTAATATCCCCCAAAGAATCCACCAGATAAAACTCAAGATAATCCACGTGAGTTATCTGAAAATCAAATGCTTCATTATCAAGTTCCAGATAGTCATCTTCGTTCTCTTTCACTTTAAAATCAATGTCTGATTGATAAACGACGTTTTGTTCTGAATTACTGCAGTCATACCAGCATAGTGATAAACTCTAATGATTAACTCTGAATATTCTTTTGCTGCTGGAGATGTCGATGGAAATATAGTTGGTTCTCTTACTGTGACAACTGTATCAACAAAATCAGTAAGTCAACATCAGTTCACACCACAACATTGTTATTCCTTGATAATTCAATTGCTGTACGAATAATCAACATAACTGCATCTCCTATAGCATGATTCACCTCTATGCCAGCATGTTTCAGATACCCAGTCAGAGCTTGAACAAACTTGGCATTACTCCTTCCTATGGCCAAGCCCTTTTCACGACGGATAATAATTGGCATGCCATCTATGAACAAGAACGCTGTCTACTGTGACAACATCACTCGGTGATGTTACTCCCCACCCTTAGTGCTTGATGCAACACTCTAACCATCAAAAACAACGACGACACAATTTATTCCATACTGTTTCTGTAGATATGTTACATAGGCTGAGGATATGTCACTGTTCGAGACCATGTTGTGCCATGTCGCTCGTCTCACTAAATATCCGCCAGCCGCTACAAATGCATTTTCTGAAGGATATGTTTGTTGACTACCTATTACTGATTCTATGACACCATACACGACCTATTTGTGGGTTTTCGTCATGGATATATCATCAAACAGTGATACAGTTATGAGACAAGAGGCAAAACGTCTTCAGACTTCATCACACAAACGTATAGTGTTCACATGAATGATTTTCTATCACACTTTGACTGAGTTGGTGACACTATACAGTGGAAGATCTTCTTTGTCTTTCGGGTAAAGGTGGATGTCTCCAAATGCCTTACCCTCAATTTTATGCATTGCAGCTGTACCAGCTGTGAGTGTAGAATAACAGTTTATCGTGTTTCCACCAACAGCACCAGTTGGTAGTGACATCAGTTCCTGATTTGATGGAATGGGACTATGGACTGTAATTAACTGTAGTAGAGTATCAACATCTTTGTTGTCCCGCAATTGGCGAAATCCTCTTAATTCGACATGTTACCCGCTGGTGGCATAGGCTATGCCACAAAATGTTTTAACGTATTGAGTAATCTCTCTGCAGTCTGACAGCCCAACACCCAATGCCTGATAACGCTCTCATACCACGACCTTGGTGAAACCCCCTGATATTTCCATTGCTCTCATTAGTATCTATTCTATAGCTATGCCTGTCCATATTCCTGCCCAAAATGTATCCGTTCGTCTGACTGTAAAGAAAGCCACGGAGGAGAATGCTTCACAGTCATATGGTGCCATCTTTTCTTCTAATGTTGACATATTCTCAAGATATAGATGATTACACTTGGCACATACTAGGTGAGCAGATGCATGCACATGTTGGAGCAATTTAGATATTGTTTCCAATCATCACATTATTCAGCGCGTATGAAGGCATGCTACCAAAACCTGATTGATATACTGTATCCACAAAGTGACTATACGACGTTCACTTCTTGCCGAATGCTTAACTGATCCAATCATTGCCATTATAGTACGAAGTACAGGACATTCAGCATCACCTATGGGAGACGTACTGTTGTTAAGACTGACTCTCGGAAGTAAGCAATCTGCTTACGTGTTAGATCATCCAATTCAATCCCATGGAAAGGTAATGATTGTCACTGCAAGTTGTGTCAAGAAATGAGCTCGTAACACTCAAACATAAACTTGTCCATTCAACATCTGAATGTAGTCGACGGCATATATAAGACTCCATAGATTGGCTCCAAGTCGACGGCATATATAAGACTCCATAGATTGGCTCCACACAACAGTTTCAATGCATGACATTAACAAGCAAAAGACACCTAGCCTAATAATTACAGTTGAAAGTTCCCTCTTGTTGGCTACTGAATACATTATATCCACAGCGTTTTCGTAGAGCTGTTGATCAAACATTACAAAACATGTCTGTTTTCTGTATCCTTAACATTCATTAACTGCAAATGAAAGGACTGAATATTGCATCCACGTTTCTCGGTGGCAAGGTGATTAATGGGGAAGTTATCACCTTGAATGCTTTTGATTATTAACTTTATGTAGCCACTCCAGCTTGGATGCTTAGGCAAAGAGAGCCATGATCCACATATCCACAAATATCAAGGTACGGATGCACCTAATTTGTTGATGCAAGGCATCGAATTTCTCCAAGGTCTATGACCGTTATGCCATGAATTCCTTTTGTGTTTGGAGCAGTATATCTATGTAAATTCACTTTATTCGTTGTTGCTAATCGTTCCGCTGGCGGGCATGTTTTATGCGTTCTGTCTTAGAAATAGATTTAAGTCCTGCAACTGGCATAACATACACGGCTTCGTCCATTGAAAGTAGTATGCCATGTCCGTCTAGGATCCGTATATTGAAGCATGCGTTGTCAAATACGAATTGCCTGAATGATTGTTCACTAACTGTATGCTGATCACCAAGCATTGATGAGGTCCCATACTGCATCGCTTCGCTGTATGAAACACAATCGCCCAAACTGGAAAGCATATTTATCATATGTCGATATGCTAAACGTCTATCTATGTACACGGAAATTCCTATCATTTAGAGGAAATACCTCGGTCTAGTAGCTGCAATTATACAACTGTTGATAACAGTGCACGTTTATGTCTTAGCAGCCATACTACTTTTCTTCCGTTTTTCTATTACATCATCTGTGAAGTTTTCAGTATTTCCGGGCAACAGACATGTCATTGAATTATTCTTTCGATGTTGCACATATATCCGTTTCGAAAGGTTTTGAGCGAATGTCTTGAACTGTAATTGAAACAGCAGTCTTAACGATCCTCAGGCGTTCTGAAATTGCTGTTGATAATCGTTGTCCATACCATGAGTTGCTAAAAATCATTATTTCCTTTATCTCTAAAACAATCAACAGGTGTTTTTCTGCGTCTGTTGGCAATGATAACTTAATAATTAATGTGTGTTGTTTTCTTCAGTGTCTTCTCTGAACACAGTTCAGGAGAGCGTGTAATTTGTCAACTGAAGACTGACATTAATAAGTTTCTCCTAGGTATGAGAACAACTTTTCAAGTGGTTCAGTCAAAGCGTTCTCTTGTAGACTTGTGCATAGATAGTAAGTTTAGAAAACTGGCATAATAGTTGCGTCATCGCGTTCAACTCTGCTTTTTGCAATAGTTTCTCTATAGGCTATTGTTTCAACTTCATGAAGCAATGTAGTTTAAAGTTAAATGAAGGCAACGTTGCTATAAGAGTTGTGTGTTTCTTCGAAGAACGATAAAACAAGGATATGTATTGACATGTATTGACATGTATAGTCTTTACGGCCTGCTTTGTGCATAGCAATTGATGATAGGCCAGCCAAAATATCTGCAATTCCTTCACTACATATACATTTATCCATGATGACCGTCTTCACTAATGAACCTTTTCTGAACGTTAATTCCTTGTCATCCCGTAGAAAACAGGAATAAAATGCATGATTCTCTAAAACATGTTACAACATGAAGTGAACACACAGAACATGACGTAATGACGTCATAAAACGACATATATATTATCTTAAGGAATATTCTTTGTTAAACAATGAATACACCACTGAAAATAAGTAGATGATATACTCATCAACTTCTCATGTGGTCTGTTTAACTTAGCTCAAACACTATTTATCGATCAGAAACGCTCGTGATGTTATGACGTAGTAATGGTAAAAGCTCAAAGAAAATAGATGGGGACTTTTAGTATGCTATTAATGATGGTTAAGGGGGTGTATCTTCCAAGTTTAAGCTTTTTACTAAATTTTCCAACATTGGCCAAAAACTGTTCTAATATTACTGATCTAATCATCCTACCTTAATACTAGAATGTAAATAGTGCGATTTCTTTGGACAGTATCGTAACAGACAGTATCAATGAATAGCCCGAGGCACCCCTCAAGCTTTAGTTTAATGTGCAATCAAGGACCAAGTTAAATACGAGTTTTCCTTGCTGTAATACAATAGTGGATGAATGTTCGTCGACTAAGAGGTCATTAAAACAATAGTATATTCTGTTCAATTGAAATGAATCTAGTGAAAACTAACTAAGTATCATTTCAAATAAATTCAAAGCCAGTATCTTGTGTTATTCGATATTGTACAATTGAGAATGTTTGAAATAGAACAAGCCATACCGTCTACATGTACAATATGCAAACCATCACTTCTCTGTTAGCAGTAGTAATTCGGTGAGATATCGAAATATTTAAACTTCCAATATATCACATAGAACCATTCATGATTATAATGTAAACTGTTCGATCAAGCGAGTGAAACTTAATCCCATTTTGATTTACCTTACACAACATATTTTGTATAATGCATCACATTATATTTATGGTACATAAAAATCATTGTTGAATTATATCGAGAACGGAAGCACCAAAATGTATTAATTCTGAAAGGCATTTTCTCTTTGATGAAGAGAAACATAGATATTATAAAAGATTGAAGAAAGTTTTAATTATGAGTGGTGGATTGGCACATGTTTAGTTTTGTTATATTACGGTGAAAAGAGAAAGAATGTATATCAGAGGAATATGATTTATGGAACTGTGACTCGTTGTTATATGGTAATGTAATGAAACCAGCACAGTAATATAAAATCGACAGGAAATTAAATAAAAACAAATCCGGCTTTATTGGTAACATATTCCAAAGAGAAAACTCCAAAGACGAAATAGGAAATGTATACACAGTATAGAAGATGCATTGTGTTATAGTACTAAGATAGATTACTGATATCTGTCATGAATCTTACTGTATGCCCATTTGGAAAATGCTCAAAACAATAAAATAATTTAAGCCTATTGCAGTTTCATGCTTTGATTTCTTTTGTCCAAATTATTGTATGATTTAAAGTATTTTAATAAAGTCACTTAGATTGCTTAAATAATGTCTCACTTAACAAATGGTTGAAAGTGTATTGTACTCTTTGTACCCAAAAGTGGTAATTTTTAGGTAGTTGTCAGCCAAACCTGAATCGAGATATTGGAGTTGAAAGGTGTCTAAAATTCCAGGGTAATTAAGATGAAAGCAACAATAGTTTTTAATATAAACTGGCATAAAGCTGGCTTATATAATCATTTCAGTCTATTTGATTTTATTATTATGTCGTATTTCGTATGAGTCACAAAAGATAAAGAAGCTTAAGATATCTTCTATGCAATTTTGTTTTATAATTCACAAATTCCAGAAGGAGAGAAGGAATATAGATATATTTATAGTGTAATGGAAAAGTCACCCGGAATTTTTTCTTGTTTCTTTCATTAGTAATTATCACAATAAAGTGTAGTATACGTGTATGGTTACGTCACGAGGTATTAAAGATGAAATACGGTGCAACTGGCGTAATACACATATAGAGGTAGTCATTTAATTTATTTTTAAAGAAACCAAAAGGCTAAATTTACGACCGTTTTATATTATAAATGTTATATACAAATCCCAGCTTAAACATTAAACATCTATAATGTTGTTAGTTTATCCTGCTATTACATTGTTGTTGTTCTACTATATTATATTCCTCCATAGGTGATCCAATGAAATATCCCATAGACAGGTAGTCCTCGAAGTCGAATTAGACCGTGGAAGTTTACAGTCATCCATAATAGAAAACGACACATTATGGATGTAAAATGTAAAACTGTAGTAATTCCAGTAATTATGTGGTCCTACTAAACGGGATTGACATTTGTTGTTATCTGGTTCTGTGTATAATTAGAGTTCACAATTAAGACTGAACTATCTTTTTATCATTATATTTATTTTGAAACCATTTTAGTTTTAACCATTTTAGTTAGCAAAGGAAGATAGTGCTAGGTTCTGTACCTGTGTGGATAAATGCTATCATTACTCAAAGAATTCGATAGGGAAACAAATTAAACCTATATGAATGATTAACGAGTGTACTGTATGGACACTATGGAAAGGCGTTATATCAGGTATCCTTTGGGTGTACGCGTAAAACCCTGATAGATCCATAATAACTTATCACTTCTAATCAGAAATGATTAAGTAATAAGGAACATTAACATATACTTAGATATCAATTAAATACAAAAATTAGAACCTTTCAAAATTAAATAATGTAAAGTGGAACATTTCACGACTATTCATTTCTTAACAAACTGAATCCAATTGTCTCATTTTAGGTATAGAAATAAATGTATCCCACAATTTGGAAATCAGTTGTGGTGTCCAGGAAATAAAATAATATGCGTGTCTCAGAGATCGTAGACCTAAATGTATCGCACTTAATCTGTGCTTTTACGTGTATGAGCCACCCTAGGATTTACTAACAGATTACATATATTTTGTGTAACAAATATCATTTATGATTTTAAGTCGTAGAAATGTGGAAAGGTACCTGTATATCATAACGACTGTTTGCATCCACCTAGCACTACTATTACGCACTCTATACATATAATGCAACCTGGCTTAATATATTTACTAAATACTAATATACATAATAGCGTCACCTGTTAGTAGGCCTATATTCTATGACAAATGATGAATAAATACACCTAATCTCTAAACCTGATAGCTCATCATCACATAGTGAAAACATAACCTTTTCTTGCATTGTTCACTTGTCTACTCTTTTAGATGTCTCCTAATAATTACGTACAAGAGAGTTCCTTACAGCTTATATAACCAGTCATCTCAATAATGTAACATGGACAAACTAAGTACAGTGATTAAATGTTCTAGTTGAAAACAATTGTTTCCTTTCAATAGTTGTTTTTCGTCTGTCTTAATGCCCATGAAAGGCTTGAGACTAGCAGTATGTGTACGATAATTATATATATACGGTATCTGCGACATATGTATTGATTGTCTGGTAGCCTAACTAGGACCACTGATGGCTGTCAGTTTTGTCTTTCGTTTTGTTGTTCCAGAAAAAAACAGTACCAGAAAATCGAATTGCAAACGCATATAATCGGAAATACAAATTGGATTAAAATAGCCAACCAGTATATGTTCACCCTTTAATATTAACGTAGTTAAATAAAAACAAACAAGCTTTAAAATGTACGCGCTAAATAACCCTTCGGTTGACTTTGTGTTGTAAAAGGGCAGGTAGAAAGGCCTGTGTACAAGCACCCATACGACAATAATATGGACTTAGGAAATAGATCTGAACATTTCTTCAAAACTTTCAGCCGATTCCCAGATGAGTACAATACGAAACTAATAATAACAACCTGTAAAAACTCGGATGACAATTAATTACAAACACGAAACTCTAACAATGATTAATTCTTACGATAAATTTAAAAACAAACGAGTATTATAAATATTCGAAATATTCGAATTCTTTTTAGGTAAGGACTACTGGATGTGTATTTATCATAGAATCAAAACGTACCATGCTAAATATAAGAAAGGCTGATGTAAATAGTAATATGAATAGATACATAAGTTATAAAAATTAAGTTTAATATTTTAATGAGAAAAGTATGTTGATTAAAGGTATGTTGATTAAATGTAATGTTTCAAGCCAAGCTAAAACATTGGGTTGGAACATATACGGAGGTCTTTGGTTAACGTCAACTCACAGTGTCTTATCCTCACTTATAATGGAGGATAGAATCTGGCAATAACAATATAAATTAGGGATCTCATAATTAGCTCACATATTGTAATGCCAGAGTCATTCCACAGTCAAACAGTTGGTTGGCTCGTGCTAGCTAGTAGACGTTCTTTATTGAATCTACAATACTATTATCATTATATTCTTAATATTTATCATCTTAAATTCACATAAACTGAGTTGGGTGTATTGTGGTTGACATGTTTTATGCACAAGTATTACATTTTTTTAGAGTAAACAAGCGAAATTAGCTTGTTCTCGATCAGTACACGTCTTAGAGGTCAATGATAAAGCGTTACTCTGTGTGCACTCAATTAGTTCATTCCACAAAACTCAAAAGGGAGCCACGCATCTTCGATGATATTTTCAGAATGATAGTACTCAATCCACTCAACAGTATGATTTGTGGTTGGTAGCAATTTGGTAATGTTTGATAATCAAACCAACGAATCTGAGCAACTAATACATGGGCTTGTAAAATCACTCACTTTTAAAATGACTTTTTATGTTTATCGGTATTTTATGTTTATCGATGCAGAATGATTGGTTAAGACTAACGATAATATTTATCGATTCAACCAGAAGGGCCAGTAGTAGTTGAGGTAAATGTGATATATTTAATGCATTCAAATTATTGCAAAAAAGGACGTTGATTTTAGTTTGATGGTATTAGAAGAGCCCTTATGCTAATATGTTGATATATTTCCCCATTGAGCTAGTCTTGCTAGGATGTTAATTATCAGGATGACAACAGAGACGTGAATCAATTAATAGTATATCTAAAGTGGACCCAACATAGTGGTGTACCAGAATTGGTGTAATAATTATTAGTTAGTCCATAAATTTAATACTCGATTCAAATCATGAAATAGAATAAATAAATGCGAACACCGTTAGCATAACATGAAAATCAAAATCCTAATGAATTTTTAAGCTGTTCAGCTTTCGACGTGTTTAATATACTGAGTGCAGAATCGCATGTTTGATATGGTTATTATTATTTATAATCTTTTATAATTTCTCACCCATGACTAAGAACTAGAAGCCCTAGTTGCGAATGAAGATTTACAAATAAAACGTGATGCAACAAAACAACTTTTCGTATAAACTAATATACATTTTTGGCAGAAACGACAGCACTCCAGTCGTACCCAAACAGATTGGGACATTTTATTTTCACAGAAAATGTTAACGGGCTAAAATAAAAGTAACTATACTAGGCATAGCTATATTTAACGTGCAAGTTGACATTGGGTTTAATAATATTAGCTACCAAGATGGTGAAACAGTTAACATAAATAGTAGAAAATGTAAAAAGATTATTACCGCTCCTGGATCTGTGGGTCTCTTCTTAGGCAGTGGATCCACCGGATGATATGGATCACCTGATGGATCTCTATAATTGTGAATTGAGAGACATGGTAGATGATCATGCACCTTTAAGGACAACGGCAATGCCAAGAAGATCATTGATTTCATGGTACAATAAGAACATAAAAGCTGCAAAGTTACACTTAAGCTATTGTGAGTGGCGGTGGATCAGGACCAGTTTGTGTATTCATTATAAAATGTTCAAGGTCAGTAAAATTCTAGATAACATACCCTTGCCTCTGATACATCTGAATATTATAATAAAAAGATCAAATTATCCAAGATAAATCAAGGGGCTGTTTTCAGTGTTGTCAATAAAGCATTACATAAAAGTTAACCTGTCCTTACAAATATAATCGAGATAAAAATTGGCCCATTGTGTTAAAGATTTCTTCTGTCAAAATATATTAAATATACATAATGGGTTTACTTCCAGCACCTTATTACAGGGTAAGCCACTGGTAGAAGAGTCCTGCATATCCATGATGGATACATTCGAGCCTTTTACAGAGACTGATATCAGATAGTTGCTGAAGAGATCATCTAATGTATATGTGCAGTTGACTCTATGCCTACGTGGCTTGTGGAAGATTGTCTGGATGTTCTGATAAGCCCAATTACAAAAAAGACATGAATGGTTTCGATCCTATCCGGAACAACGCTCCCAGAGAGTGTCTGTTCATGGTATTTTATTTGACGTTCACTTTTTGTTATCTGGTGTACAACAAGGAACACTTTTTGGTCTCCTGGTTTTCGCAATGACTACCAGTCCTCTTTGGATATTTCGCAGCGATATGGGGCTATATATCACTTGTATGCTGATGACACACAGCTGTATATATCCCTGCATCCTGACAATGAGTTAAATGTATCCTATTCCTTGAATAATTTAAAACATTGTATTGCTAAATGATAATAAAACAAATATTATATATTTGGCATCACCACATTGTGCTAAATCCCTGTAGACACCAGCATTACAGGTGAGTGTATCTTCGATTATCCTTAATTGGTCAGCACAAAATCTAGGGGTTATTTTTTACCAATATATTAACATGTATGAACATGTCACATCATTATGCCGAACTGCCTACTACCATCTTAAGAACATCCACTGTTTAAAAGCATTCTTAACACAAGAAACACTTTTAACTGTAGTCCATGCCTTTGTTACATCTCGTACATACTATTGTAAGTCCCTGTTATATGGCGTATCCGCCTATAACATAATTCATCTTCAGCGAATTCAGAATAGTCTTGCGCGCATTGTGATAAATACTGAAAAATATGATCATATCACCCCAATTCTTCAAAATTTACATTGGCTACCTGTTAGACAGCATATCCATTTCAAGATGTTATTAATTACTTATAAATATATTAATGATATGGCGCCAGAATACCTGTGTGAGCTAGTATTTATTAGAAAATCGTCCTGAAAACTCAGGTCATCCAGTCAGGTCATCCAAGGCTCGGCCATGTGATAATTCTGCATTTACTGTTGCAGACCCGACTTTGTGGAATAGGTTGCCGGCAGATATTACAAATGTGTCGTCTCTTGAAAATTTTAAATCTATTCTAAAAACACACCTGTTCAAGGTCGCTTTCACAGATAAATAATAACTATCGCTTTATTGAATATATATTATTATTATTATTATTATTACAATAACGGGATAGATAGCACTGAACTGCGTTCACATTTTTTCTATTGTATACCGTGGAAATAAGACAAATTCCGTCGTTTGCCACATAACAACCAATTATCTATGGTCTAGAAGTGAATCTGATTTGTCTCAATTTTTGAAAACTTTGACAAGATTAATAAGATTGAAATTGATAAATTAAATCTAATCAAATTGAATTTGCACAACTTCCTGATACTTTGTTTAAAAAAAATACATATTCGTATATGCTTTATGGGGATATTGTTATCCTATTTTATGTTGAATCATCTATAAAACAGTACACATTAATTAGTTTGGAATAATATGTAAAATAATACACATTGACAGTTGATGAGATATATAAATGATATTGAATATTCCTTGTACATGTTAATCCTTCTTATTTATGCCGAATGACTTGCTTTACCGAGACAATATAATCAAAGTCGATAACCAAATAGTGTGTGTGTATGTATGTATGTATGTATGTATGTGTCTTAGGGTACATAGTAAGAGGCAACAGGTACAGAGCATCAACATATCTAAACATCCTTCGAAACCTACCTCCATAATCTAAATACAACTATACATACATTAATCTAAAAATAAAATGTTCCATACCTCCACATATTGATAAATGTGTGCGTATACCTAAGCATGTGTCTGGTCTACTCATCAGCCTGTGGGAACCAGCTAATTCGCTTTTCGTACACGACAAATATGTCACGCCCACAGGAAAGCGGCTACATGCAGGCTACGTACAAAAAGCGGAAGCACGTAAAAAACATACCATTTGACATCACAGCTCGCAACAAACAACACGTGCGTGTGGTTCAATGGTGACTTGCTACATACATATCATAAACTATTTTGACACCACAGTTTACATTCAACAGTAATTTTCTGTGGTCCAAAAGAAACCTGTATATAAAACATTTCGACACCTCAGATGCTGACCTCAGCTTTATTCTGGGTTCGAATAACTGAAGAAATCCTACCTATATGAACCATGTATCAATACACGTCCGACTGGTCTGGCGTCGAAGTTCTTCTCTAACCTAAGTGAAAATTCAAGCCCTATATATAGCCTCAGCGTGTTAACAAACATTACAGTTTGTTCATAACAAAGAGAATGTACACTAACTCAGTATGCAAGAAATAGCAAATACAAGTGATGATGCGATATATGTGTTTAAGAAAGACAAAGATAAAGACTGCACATAGCGCAGAACCAAAAACATTATACCTTAGTTTAATGTTCATTACAGCCAAGCTCATAGAAAATTCATGCAAAAACACAAATAATACACATATACTCTTTACTATTATATAGCCTGACAAACATTATATCTGAACAATAATGAAACCATAGATCCATATACATGATAATGATAGTTTTCAGTATAAGCGTTTTGTATTTCATGCAGTTTGTTTCATCATTGTTATGGTACTCGTAGATTTGCTTCAAATAATACATAGAAATACGAATTTGCATATATTTATTATATTAGAAAAAAAACTGTATATTTGAGACAGTTGTACAGATACGTAAATATTACTAATGTTTTAACATAAGACTGGACTATGTATTTAAAGCTTCAGTATTTAAAAGATGTTTAAAAAAACGCTCTGTCTCTACTTTGAACTAGGAAATACAAATCTCATGTTAATATCACATTAGCCTTAATCCTTAAAGATGTATGACTGGAACACAGCATTTACCTGATTATCCCATGCATAGATCTTATGCTAGCATATAGCATATCCAAAAGAGGCTACAATTTAACCATAGATGCAATATATGAAGTTACAAAGGACAAATAGATGGCGAAAGTGAGATATAACATCGTTAACAATCCTAAGCTGAATGATGACTGGGTCTGTTATTATGATTAATATGATTTAGGTTTACTGTCATATGCTAGTGGCTTAATGATAACATGTTGTATTTGTACCATATAATAATCTCTGCTAATTCTTTATTCAGGTGAAAAATACCTTTGAAGTATTCTCTCTCTCTCTCTCCCTCCCTCTCTCCCTCTCTCCCTCCCTCCCTCCCTCCCTCTCTCCCTCCCTCCCTCCCTCCCTCCATTCCCTCCCTCCTCCCTCCCTCCCTCTCTCCCTCCCTCTCTCCCTCCCTCCCTCTCTCCCTCTCTCTCCCTCTCTCCCTCCCTCCCTCTCTCCCTCCCTCCTCTCCTCCCTCCCTCCCTCCCTCCCTCCCTCCCTCTCTCCCTCCCTCCTCCCTCCCTCTCTCCCTCGCTCCCTCCCTCCCTCCTCTCTCCCTCCCTCCCTCCCTCTCTCCCTCCCTCCCTCTCTCCCTCCCTCCCTCCCTCTCTCCCTCTCTCCCTCCCTCCCTCCCTCCCTCCCTCTCTCCCTCCTCTCTCTCCCTCTCT
>JAODUP010001408.1:0-57500 GCA_025642065.1 Paralvinella palmiformis | reverse complement strand
ACGTATCTTATACAGTATCTTCAAATGATAATCGTTCATATAGTTTACCATTATTTACTAATAACTTAATATGTTATCTGAAATACCACATCAAAAAGTGTAATACTAAATTTAATTTCAATCTAATACAGGTATTGCACTATCTTATTTGGATTAATGATACAACGTAATTTGTATCTCCTCTCGGCATAGTACACTGGAGTACCTGATTGACCTTACAGTCGACATTCTTATTCCAATGCCAAATCATGTTCGTAATATACAACGATTTTAGTATTATGCTATATACAAACAATATTCTGGTTGTTATTATATTAACGAATGGACGTCATTAGCACTATCCAGGTCTACAAGTAATATATTATATACAGTCGGGTCCATGTATGTAATTTTCGTACGCATTTTATACGATAGAATATTAGAAACCCTTGGCTATAACGTTTATACTGTTGAATGGATTCGTGTATTAGTTCTGTAATAAGAAGTGTTTTAAAGATGAGTCTAGAATGTTTTCAGATGTTTAATTCCAATTGTAATATTTCTTAGTTAGTTGTGTACTCAATATGTATGTTTTTATTATAACAGGCAATAGTTTTATTATAACAGGCAATATGTATTTTCTCCTTATATTTTTATCTTTAATTATAAAAAATATACTGGCAAAGGTAACACTACTTCAGATTAAAGAATGATCCCCTACTCATTACTTGGTATTTGTTAAAAGGGTATCACAATAATTGTCGGGGGGGGGTTTTTTTTTGGGGGATTTTTTGGTTTTTTTTCCCTTTTTTGGTTTTTTTGTTTAACAAATTCTAAGGCGCGACAAAACCAAACCAGATAACTATGTCATATTCATTGGACGGACAGGTTTATGATCAAGGGAACAGACGGATCGGGTGGACAAGGTTAAGCTGGATATGCACCCTGAAAAATATGTGTCTTTAGCCTTTGTCTGAAACATGATACTGTTGGGGCAGAACGAAGTTCGCGAGGTGGAAAATTCCACACTAAAGGATCATCGTAACTGAGACAGTTGTAAAAGTGTACGTTTGACTTATTTACGCTAGGTTTGTACAGAGGAATTTGAATGTACAGGTTGTCGGGGCTGCGTCTTGTGTTGACTTGGCAGGTGTAGCATGTCAAATGCGGACTGAGGTATGCGGGGACACCAGTGTGTAGATATTTGTAAATAATAGATGCTGTTTTGAAACGTATTCGATGCCTATTGGGAAGCCAATGTAGAGATCTAAGAACAGGAGTAATATGGCTGAATTTAGATGAACATTTGACTATGTGGGGTAAGGAAGTTTGGACACATTGTAGTTTTTTAAGATCGCGACAGAATAAGGAACGAAAGAGAGAATTGCCTTAGTCGAGCGTGATGCTGACGAACGCATTTGCGACGGTGACTGCAATACTTTCGGTGAGATGACACATGATTCTTCTGAGGTCGCGAAAACCCACAAAACAAGACCTACACACCGATGCAACGTGGCTTGAGAAGGAAAACTCAGAATCAAAATACCACCTAAATTACGAACTTTGTCAGTAGGACTAATAACACTACCTAATATATCAACAGGGGACAAAATAGCCAACTTTTCTCGCTGTGCTTTCTTACCAAGCAAGATAAATTCTGTTTTATCCGGATTTAGTTTTAGCTTAGTTGTTGTTATCCAGCTTCAGACACATGTAAGGCATGTTTGGAGTGTTGCAATTGAAGTAGCAAATAGGAAAATTGGTTGATGTAAGTGATATATATATAGCTGGGTATTATCTGCGTTGAAGTGGTAATTTATTGTGATATCGACAAACGTAAACTATTTAGTTGAGTATTTTGATGATGATCTGAAATCTAAACCACTGCCAACACAAAACATTTCGCTAATGCAACCAATATTGGAAACGTTGTCAATACCCGTGAAGTCCGACGGAGTGATAAGACAATCGAGACTGTGACCGTGGAAGGGAGTTGGGAAATATATGTGTTAGACCAGATTGCAAGAATCTAGCTTTGATTTGATTCCAAGTGGATATTAAAATCACCATAGGTTAACGTAGGAGACGATAAAGAAGAAACGAAACCATAAAAGACATGAACCTATGCAAGAACACTGCGATTCCAGAACCAGGGGGTCTGCAGATTGGCGGAAAATGTATCATATTATTGCACCATATGAAGAAACCTACACCGCCTCCAGTGTTTCCATGACGGGGCCTGTGAAACGATGCATAACCATGTGGAGTGAGATCCTTGAAAAATGACGGTATATTGTTTTCCGGAATGTGTATTTCGGTTAGCCACAAAATGTCAATGTCGGCAGACATGATGATATCGGAAATGGCCGGACCCTTGTTCCTGATCGAACAGCAGTTACCGGAACCAAAATTAACTGGCCCAGGATTGACCTCGACATCGCCTGCTAGCAGTAGGACGATGGACATTTGGGCCATGGAGGCATCGTCAGAGAAACGAAAACAACGTGAAGTAGAACGAGAACAGTGAGCGAAAACAGACTAGTCGAGAGAAAAAGCTGCTGGTGTGCCTTACGGATGCTAGTGTCCCTGGGTCGCTGAATCAATCCGCAGCAGATTAACGTAATAACAACGCGCGTGAGTGGCAAATCCCAAGACGACATGAATGGATGCACGACACTCTATGGAATTATATACTTAATTGGCAGTGTATTAGTAGTGAATATTGACTTAACAATTGTCTACACTGGTAAACAGAAAGGGACAGCATCGGTCTCCAAAAAACGAACAATTTAGTAACTTGAGGCTGATAGTTGTGGTCTAGTGGTGTCTCCAGTGATATGGTATATATGTGGCAAGTACGTAACAGGCACAATATGTTATACTAAGGGAATTGTAAATGATGTGATTGAGAAACCAACCACTAACAATGTGGAAACAAGCGTTAGAAGCGTGGTACCTTCACATGATGCCGCATACGTTATATTAATATTATAGTTGCAAAACGTTGTGCCAACAGAGGTAGATATGTGTATAAAATAAGTATGTGAATATTTGTTGAAGTGCAAATGAGTTGAAATGGTATCCATGTCGACACAAGAGCGAGCCACAACAACAATACACCTTATACATAGATAATCGGTTATATAGTAATTGTTGCTCGCCGATGTATTAACTTGGAAATAAATATAAGAATGTTGTGTTTTGTTTACTTGACAACGCAGACAGCCAGTGGAGCCAGCGATAGGCGAAAATCAATAATATATTTAAATGATATGCGCTGGCGATCGTTGTGAGTCACCAATGGTGTGGTTAACGAACTGTGACATCTGTAGCCACAACAAAATATAAAAAAATCGAAGAATACAGAAAAGATATACTATGCATCAATATGTTCAATGTATATTCCAATTATATGCACCTTCGCGATAAAGATGATACAACTTCTGTTGCCTACAGACATCTGAAACAAATATTAACAGCCAATGGAGTCAGCGATAGGCGAAAATCAACAATACATATAAACACTATGGGCTGGCGATTTTATTGAGTCAACAATGGTGTGTTCAAGGGACCGTGACGTCAGTAGTCACGAAAAAAAGATAAAATTCCAAGAATATATAACAAATATTTACCCTTAGGACGTAAGATATTCCAAGCTGGAGCTCAATAAAATAGTCAAAATTAAGGTAATGACCTGTTAGAGTGTCAGCCAATTCCATAAACTGGAACGAATTAAATGCATATCTAAAATGTTGGCAGTGGCTTGAACCTGATCTGATATCATATATGTGAAACCTACGCGACCAATGTCTCACAGACTGATTTTTCAACATTTTCTAGTATTCTTACCTGTGGTATTTCTGTCCTTTTCACATCTATAATCAACCAAAGCATTTAACATAGACCTATAAAGTATAGTAGCCAACTCTACATCAATAATGATTTTCTTCTAGCAGACAGGACTAGAAATGTATTAATAACCTGATAAACTACAAATCTGTTTCTAAAGAGATCTACTTTTACGTCAATATTGTGTCGATGCCATGTATCAAATTGGGTAATTTTTTATGTATTAAAACACTCTTTTGAACTCATGTTTTAAACATTTTATGCTTTAGCTTCAAACGATTCTACGAATATTCTGAAGAAAATAGCTGTATTTGCCATTTCGTTAATTCAACCGAAGACAGATAATAGTATGGCAAATGATATGATAGAGGTGCAGATGACAGTAATATAGATATGACAAATACAAATGTATATACTGAGAAATAAGACAACTAACTCCCAGAAACGAAAGCTTTAAATATGTTACCTTAAACAAATATCATAACCTCTTTTATGGACATGACGCATGGAATAACTGGGAACTGGTATGCGCGTATGTGTATTTTATATGTGTGTGCGTGCGTGGGGTGTGTGTGTGTGTGTGTGTGTGTGTGTGTGTGTGTGTGTGTGTGTGTGTGTGTTGGAGAGGATATTGATCTAGACTTAAATATGTTTGATGACATGGGATTATACCATATTAATCATAGACTGAAAGGACATCAAACTTAATTAAACTAAGCCAGTCAGATGATATTCCGTCTTTATGGAGATCACACGTGGTGCATAATATTAAACGTTTCCATATTTCGCTGCTTAATCTGATTTCTAACCTTTAACCCAAATCTCTTTTCCTAAAATATTCAGAAACTGATTTACATTTTCAAGAAGTAGTCATGTAATCTGAGAAGATTGATTATTCTACTGTCAAGTATGTACATGTTTGTCTGCAGCACATTAAAGCTTTAACGTGTGTGGCTTATAATGTGCCCTATATAACCTGACAGTACATATTCCATTTCTATTCATAAACGTCTCAAGTTTGTTGTTAGCACATCAACGCATATCTCTTACTCTTCCAGCATAACACGGCTGAAGACATCTACCACCTGGGTTAAGCTACGTCTGAAGGGCGTTAAATCTTTCATTTTCTTCAATACATGTTGAGGTTGTTAGACTGATTGGAAAGAAGGGTTTGAATCATAAGCATATTAACACGAAAACATGTTAGTACATTGACCGGGTACAACTAAAACAAAATATTCCAATAACCCATTGTCCCGACAACGCAAAGTCCCGACATTTAATTCCATGAAATCTGTTCAATGGCAGTTAACATTCCCAAAAGCATAACGCTTCTAAATTATGATTATAAGCCTGTCGGAAAAGTTCCAAATGCACCATAGAATAGTGAATGCATGTCTAAATATATGTTTTTTGAAAGGATTTGCTGTCATTATTATCTTATTAAAGATCACGAATGTATGTCTGCTCTAATTTACTTGTATATGTCTCACATGCCTTGATAAAGGATATTTGACCACAAATGAAACGTAAACATTTTTCACTTAAAAGTCTATTGCGATATTACGTAATGGTACAGATAAAAATGTCGTCACTTGAACTATGAACTTATCGCAAACCTTCGAATCGAGGTTGGTAGATACATCAGAAATGCTTGGACTATCTTCACTGTAGAAGTCGAAAGTGAAAATAATCTTTGAAAGTGTTGTTTTTATTGATAGTATATGATATAATGCTATAAAGATATTACATAGTCCTTGTTTGTTAAAATCACTAGAACAATTGAAGAGTTTAAATAAGTACTTCAGATGAAGTACACTTCAACTATTGAAGTCATATAACTAAGACCAACCCTGTATTAAATCTGGCGCTTTTTCATACAACTTATCTGGCTTAAGGTCATATCAAGATCATATATATGTTTAATCCTCTAGTAAGTAAGCTCGCTTATAATGAAATTGATATCACTAAAATACTCTTAAGATGAAATATGTTCTGATCTCATGTTATCAATTTCATTATAAAGCTTTAATTATAAATTGAAAGCCCACCTACTTCAGTACAATTGAACTTCCATCAGTATCATTGACGAAGACAATCATGAAATACATGCTGGAATAAACTGCAATAACAATATAAATGCAATATGAATATGATAAAAATGCACTACTAGATAAACAAAATAGACCAATTCAGTGTAAATTGATCCAGTATTTTCATATTATATTGTATCAAAATAACATTTTAATTTTCTAACCCCAACATATGTAAAGTATATAATAAGAAATAACTGAAATTGAATAAGTCTAAACAATTATTTAAAGCGTTGAATGGAATTTGTATAGAAGTATTATATAGTCCAATATTGTCCTCGTTGTAATCATTCATAATTTTTGCTAGCACTTGATGTTCAGTATATTAATAAAAGGGAAAAATTAATTTAAAAACAGATCAATACATGAAAGTGTGCATTAACTGTGTAATGTATTTACTTGAATACATACTGCATTTTTAGAATGAAAACAAGATATTCCATTTCGGCATGCATCTTTTAAATCACTATTATATATATAATTGAAATTTACAATTTCGTAGCGAACATTTGAATGATTTATGTCTGCAATATCTCCATTGGACAACTTGGTTCCGTATGTAGTTTGCCACAACAGCTATTTTGTTGATTTATTGATATTTAACTTCATTAATTGAAGTAAGAATAGAAGGAAATAAACGCATTTAAACATAACTAATATCTTCGAGGTAGTTTATCTTTTTACTTTGTATACATATTAATATTTGCCACAAACATATTCTATACTAACTTCGATAATTAGTATTATGAACCTAAATATCTAACGTGGGATGTCCTGCATTGTAATTAATATTTCTGATATATACTTTTGTCCCAATAGTATAGATTGTCATGGACCACATATTTCAAGTAAGAGGATAACTTACTCAATATGCATCCATTTCCATTCTTATAAAACATGATCCTTCTGTCATGTTATTAAACGGGTATGTTTGGGATCAAAGTAAGGCACTTATCTGGGCTCTCCGCATAGCCTATAACAACAAAGCAGATTACGTGTCTGTTTTTCCTACGTGATAAGGCAATCATCACAAACCAATAACTGATGGCCATCCAGGAGATAAAAACGGGAACAAATAAAACAAATATTTCACTTACAAAAGGAAACAGACATTCAATTCCCACGTTACATTGAAACAACCGTGGCAATTGTTAGATTAGACAGATACAGACAAATCGCAGTGTAAAAGCGGATCAAAGTATGGGATGACAAACAGTAAGATGAGAAACAATCGAGGTAGGAGACAAACAACTGAGTACAAATCAAGCTGCGATAAACAAACAATGCTGTATATCACACAAAGCTATTGATAATGTATTCTAACCTTTTCCACAAATGAACTTGTCGCATTTACATTAAGAAATATTTATTGTAAGTCCTAATGTATATATATATATATATATATATATATATGTGTGTGTGTGTGTGTGTGTGTGTGTGTGTGTGTGTACAGAGTAAATATTGAAAACACGGTATATATGTATTTTCCCCTTATCAAGAAATAATAAATGTTCGATGAGTTAAATGACAAATAACAATTATTACAATTCAATAGGGAGAGAACGTGATAACAATATATCTTGTTTTAAATAAGACATTTGGCATTTAATTTTCCTTTGAAATAAGACATATCATAAATACATTTTGATAAAGAGCCTTATGGTAACAAATTAGACATTTGATTTAAACAACAGGAATCGGCTAATATTAGATTAACTAGATAACCAAATAACATTATAGAAAAGAGATCAAAGTCTTTCAAATTGCTACCAATACAAATACATGCATAAATCACACAAAGCCTACGGTCAAATGTTTTGCGGTTGTAGCAAGAGTTGAATATGCGGTTGTCAATGCTGAAAAGAATACGTAGGAGGTATCCGAATACATGATTATATCTTCTGGATTGTAAAGAAAACTGATACTACAAGAAACGTTCTTCCAGGCTTTATATAACAAGCAACAATCATTCACCTGATATTGATTGCTGCTCCTGAAACTAGTGTTCATCCAAATAAAAAAATATCGAATCACTAAGAAATGTGTACAATAATTGTACAGCATGTACAACTATTGTACACATATTCCTTTTACAAAGACATAAACACTTTATAGGAAACCTTTATTTCAGGTAGGCGTAGATAACGTTAAGCATAAATGCAACTTAATGATGTATAAGGGCATATGCTACTAGTTAAATCGAAATATGGGAAAGAGTGGAAGATGGACACCCTTGCATACGCACATACATACATACATAGATGTATATATACATTCACATAGACACACACACGCACACACACACACACACACAAACACACACACACACACACACACACACACACATACCCTATATATATATATATATATATATATATATATATATATATATACGTACATATGTATATACATACACACATTCATACATATAGGGTGCATACAAATATTACCTTAAAAGTGAATGATTGTGATATTAAACTACTTAGTCCAGAAAACTAATCAATTGTGTTTTCTGCTTTACAATATGTTCTATTGTTGCCAATACTGCTGGTAATCTATTTTAATTGAACATAACGTTTCTAATGATTTAATTGGAAATCAACGGAAGGTCGCCAATACAGTACTACCTGAAGTCACAGAAAGTATAGTTGTATAAAATCTGGAATGTCAGTAATAGATAATCTTTATCATAAACAATACGTGATAGACCAGGGTAGACTCAAGTCGGTACTAATTATGAACTTAGAAATTTAAGACAGTGAAACATAACATAAATATGCATAATAATAACAAACAAACAAAGATTATTTTAATACTCGCATATCAATAGATTTTATAAGGTACGATATTTAAACTGATATTGAACTAGGTAAAACATATAAGTAAATAGGTATTAATGTTTGAGGGAGACGTTGTCAAATAAACCTACAAATATTGAAAAAGTATCGATTAAGAAATACACAACGAAACCATGTTATAACCCTAGCCATGTAAATAGAAAGAGCTAACCAAAACAGTACTTTTATATACGTGTGACGCATGGGCCCCTTGATATTTAAAATCCTTCAATTCGGCTTTCTCAGTGAATATCTAGTTAATGAGCTAAGTCGTTCCCTATACACAGCTGGAGCTGAAGAAAACTAGTTTTGAATCGCCAAATTTATATTGTATTTGAAACAGCGCGAAATCACTTCTCGTGATAATACTATCCATACGGCTAGCTCCCGTGAATAGTCAAATAAGCTTTGTGTTTGTGAGCTCGCTCTATCTACCAATAATGTTGTGCTTTGATGCCCAACAGAACTAATGCTGTTATGTGTCACATGGTCATATCAATAATACGAAATTGGTTTACCGTTACTTTGGTTCCACACTTCATGTTACATAAGAATAATTTTAAATGATTTTCAAACTTGCCTGAATGATGTTTGGCATGTTGTAAAAGGAAATGATATTTTAGCTGTGCACCTTTCTTGGGGATAGGTAAATAATACATGTATTTCGTTATTTCGGTAAATCTGTGTTAATTAAGACGTGTCAATTTGGTTATTTTAAAAATTGTGCAATAAATGAATTATTCAATATAGTAATACAAATGGACTTTAAAAAAGCATTTTAAATATAAATATAAATATACAGGTTAATTTAGAAATGTGTTCCGATCAGTAGCAGAAAAACCCATCGTGACCAAAATAAAACTGAAACATATCAAGCCACGATACTAAACAAGAACAAATATATGCAATCGATTACATTAATTATAATTGAAGCTTATAATAAGGTGATTGCTACTGAATAATACAACCACATACAATATCCCATTAAACTGGCATACAAGTATTAAATGACAAATGATATTTCAGCATCAAAAACTATGCTTTAGAACCCATTCAGGAAAGGCTTTACACAGTTTCTGAATGAGGATTACAGCCAATTCAGCAGGTTGTGAATTATACAATCTGAAATATACCTTTTACCATTCCTTACACGTTCCTCGTTGACATTTTAACATAACCTGATAGCAGTGTTACTTGGTAGGCGAATCTATCCATGTCGTATAATTTGACTGGAATCCAAACAATAAACCACAACATACATTGAACAATTATGGCCATACATATGTCCAACATTGAGGTAAAGGTACATCATATATAACGCAAGCGTTGACATTAACATGAATACATAAAAAAGGACAAAATACTATTTGGAACTCTGCATAACCTGTCAGAAATCAAATATCAAGAAAAAGCTTAATATTATTATAAGAATATATTTATAAAGTCTGTTCAGGTTGGTTTTTGTATGCATTTAGGTATGTAAGTGGTTAATACTGAATGATGAATTATAGATGCTTTTGATGACCTACTGTAAACATTTCTTTTAATTCAAGGTGTCAGCAGATCATCTTAACCGGGCTCTTGTAATAATAATAATAATAATAATAATAATAATAATAATAATAATAATAATAATAAAATAATAGTATTTTAAATAGCGCCTTATTCAACTTTAATTGCTCTAAGGCGATTTACATCTAACACACAATTAAACATATTCTGAGCTCAATAGCTCAAATACATTTCATACATAATAAAATGGTTTAAATTATATATGCGCCAATTTAAATAAATGGGTGTTACGAACCTTACAAAATACGTCTTTGCTTGCTGCGAGTGTATTGTGGTTTGGCAAATTGTTCCACAGCATGGAAGCTGATGCTCGGAAGGATCTCTATCCGTACATTGCTACATGTCTTTTTTGTACCCTCAAAAGTGAATAGGACTCAGATCGGAGCATTCTACTAGTATATATATTTTCGATCAGATCGCTTAGATATCGTGGTGCTGTTCCACCCAATACATTGAATGTATGAAAAAGGATCTTGTACAGTGATCTGAAATGTTTAGGAAGCCAGTGTCACCAGACGTGCAGCACAGTTGTTTACTCGTTGTAGGCAAGTTGGAAAAGATAGTGGGATATTATATGCCAATCCATTGCCATAGTCAAGTCGGGAAATAATAAGGGATTGGACTAAAGTCTTGCATGCCTCATCATTTGTGTACTTACGAATAAGTCCTGCATTTCTTATTTAATAATAACAGGACTGATACGTATAATTCATCTGCTTCTCCATTCCTAGAGTAGTATCAAATATAATCCATTGATTTCTTACAGACATGGAAGTTTTTATATAACTGGATTCTGGGTTTTCCTTACATGTTGATTGGATGAGAAAACAATGAATTATCTCTTGTCCTTATTCAATGTCAGTATGTTGTTGTTCACCCAAGTACTTTTTTCTGCAATACAAACTTCAATTGAAGATGAAATATCATGCCGTTTATCACCTGGCTTTAAAGTCATCTACACTTGTGTATCATCTTAAACGGATCCCTGTGGTACACCAAAAATAAGACCTACATCTGGTGATGCTTTATCCGCTACTGAGACACACTGAGTTATGTTGGTGAGGTACAATTTTATCCAAGTTAAAGCCTTTTCCTTGATTCCAAAGAACAATTCTAAGCGCTTCAGTAGAATTAGATGATCGACTACGTCGAAAGCTGCAGATTAATCAAGAATAATTAATGCACTCATGGATCATTCATCAAGAACCTCAGCAATGTGACTGTGCACTTGCAAGAGAGCTGTTTCTGTTGAATGACCTCTACAATAAGCAGACTGATGAATGTCATTGAGATCAGCGTGCTCTAACTATTCTTCTATACGCCTTGCTACTACATTTTCAGTACACTTAGAGATGGAAGGAAGTTACGAAACGATAATATCTTCATATCTTCATATCTTCTTTATCTAATCCATATCTCTTAAGCAGCGGCGTAGTGGTGGCTAGTTTCAAAAACAACGGCATCACTGACTCATTCATTGACCTATTGACAATGGTTGTTATCAATAGTAGAAGTTGATCCACACATTTCTTCAAAAGCCAGTTTGGGAGTTCAGTTCTTCGCATTCTGGTTTTCACAAGATATACTCGTCCGTTTGGGATAATTGTGAAGTGATATGGGGTTATATATCACTTGTATGCTGATGACACACAGCTGTTTAAATCATGTATCCTCAAAACGACTTAAATTTTAATAATTTAGAATATTGTACTGCTGATATTCAGCTATGGATGGCTCAAAATCTTCTAAAATTAAATGATAATAAAACAAATATTATATATTTGACATCAACACATTGTGTTCAATCGCTAAGGACACCAGCATTACAGATGGGTCATTAAACAATCTAGGTGTTATTTTTGACCAATGTATTAACATAAATGAACATGTCACTTCAGTATATTGAGCTGCCTACTACCCATCTTAAGAACCGCCTCTTTTTTTAAGCATTTTTGGCAAAGAAGCACTTGTAACTGTGGTCCATGTCTTTGTTACATCTCTCGTATATACTATTGTAACTCCCTGTTATATGGCATATCTGATTATAACATTAATCGTTTCAGCGAATTCTGAACAGGGCACCCGACAGAGTGACAAATACTCGAAAATATGATCATATAGAAATGCGTCGTCTCTTGAAATTTTTAAATCTCTTTTAATAACACACCTGTTCAAGGTCGCTTTCACAGATAAATAATTATTATCTTTTAAATCACTTACAAGGTTTTTACACTTATATTATTTGTAGTATTAGTATGTTACATATTATTTGTACAGCGCCTTTGAGTGTCTCCTAGTAGTAAGGGCGTTTTAATAAATAAATATTATTATTATTATTATTATTAGTAGTAGTAGTAGTAGTAGTAGTAGTAGTAGTAGTAGTAGTAGTAGTAGTAGTGCGTATGGTTCCAAAAGATGTATGAAGTTTCGTTTGTCTTCTTGTACTAGAAAGCATTATTAGGTTATTATTTTCACGGTAAAGTGAATATGGTACAAACACACACACACACACACACACATTATATATATATATATATATATATATATATATATATATATATATATATATATATATAGAGAGAGAGAGAGAGAGAGAGAGAGAGAGAGAGAGGGGGGGTGAGAGAGAGAAAGAGAGAGAGGGAGGGATGGAGTCATAATAATCAACATTATTAGTAGTTCATTCCATGCATTTGGTATCCATACGATTTAAGTCTAGTTTTGAGGATCTTCAGTAATAACAGATCATTTGACTCCTACCGACGACAACACTTTTCAATTGCACTAACTCACTTATATAAGGTGGGGATAAGCCATGCACCGGTTTGTATGTGATTAGTAGTATCTTGAATATAGTACATTGTTTCACTGGTAACCAATGGAGAAGTACAAGCTGAATGTGATCGTACTTGTGCATATTATTGTCTGGTACTCTTAGCAGCAATGAGTTCCCATCCTTGGTGGAATGAAAGCATGTGCCACAGTCTTAACTGCGTATAAGTATAAACGTGATTTCAAACATCTAATGTTTCGTATTTGGGCAAATGATGGTGTACAAATCTTGTTACATATGTGCTTATTCTTACTCAATGTTTGATCAAACAAGACACCGAGATTCCTGGAAAACTGGGTTGATGATACTTCGCCAACAAGCACAACATTGTCTGTAACAGCCTGGTCATAGCGGAGTGATGCTAGTATAAGGACATCCGTTTTATTATCGTTGAGATTCAATGGGTTGCTGCCAAGCCATGATCTAATTTCAGCGCTGATATATTCAATTTTGTGAGTGATTCCGCTCTGCTAAAAGAGAGGATTTTCAGCCCCTCACTTTATTCCGAGTTTACTTTGCCGAATACATTCTAAATAAGATTACACCATAATATTATATGTTCTAAGGTTATCAAGTACATACTAAATGTCAATATTCGTATTAAGAATAAGCGAGAATTACTAAAGTTGATTTCTGGTTTCTTTACAAACATCAACACGACGGCTCTATGATTAAAGGGATATTTCTGTATAAACGTGATTGTTTATTATACCGATAATCGTTTAAAACCTGACTCGCTGCTGCTATCCACACGTCTGGAAGCATCCTCATTGTTTAGAGGCACGTTATCATATAATTCATCGTTGTGTGCTAAAGATAGCCTTCCGAATCTTGATTTATTATGTACTAATTAACATCGCTTTATTTATAAAACACAATACAATTAGAAAACTGCATTTTCGTTGCTGTTTACAATTCTTTATATATGATGATGATGATGGTGATGATGATGATGATGATAATGATGATGATTAATATGTTACGGTCACTTGTGTACACATGGTAGGCTAAATGGGTCGTCTTTATTTATGATAAACAAATTCAATTTTTAAGCAAGTAACCGATGACAATTGACCTACATAAGTTAATTCATTGTTTATTAAATAGAACTGAGAAGTCTTTATATCGATTTGCATACAAGAAGGAACACACAATCAATATTAAGGATCGGGCAGACTGGCAGTGGAAGTAAAAGGGCAAAGCTCTATGCGGTCACCAAGTACACATTTTAGAGGACAGCCCACTCTGTGTGTACTAAGTTCTTTAACGCCATGCAACTGATTAAAGGTGACTGATATGACTTTATCCACTCTCCACCATGGCGTATGATTTGTGGCTAGGAAGCATTTCATAATGGCCAATCAAATAAGCAAATATAATAAACTATTAATTGCGCTCGTAAAGTGACTCTTTCATGGCTATTTATGTTTACCTATTTCAGCGTTGGTTACATGGAAACTTCACATGCTATTAGTCGCGTTTATGACACGATTCCATGACTTTAGGCTTAATAATAGAACAGTCTGGCCATTCAAAACAACACCGTTGTCGAGTGAGGGTTTCCGTGTTATGCTTGTTCTACAATTCGTAATGTGGTTTGCACTATTCAATAATGAATTAACCATTGAAGAAGAATATAGTTAAAATATAAAATATGCGCTGATATACAATATATCCACTTCAGAAAACAAACTAAATGTATGCCCTTATGCTCTTAACTCTTACATCCCTCCATATCAATTAAGTATAAATTATATTCCGATATAAATTGAAATAAACAAGTTATATTGTTTTCTCATAATAATTGATTTACATAATGTCACTAATATTTTTATTTTTATTCAGTTTAATATACGGCTTGGTGCTAATGATTAATAGTATCAAACCCCCATCTTTTTAAAGTCTCACTGGTGCATTAAATTTGATTACCTGAAGTTTACTGCTGATTAAAAGATCGCATATTTACTGATCGATGGATACAACTTCCAACTGATGATCTTTATTATTATATCAATATGTATCAATATTAGTCAAATAATCATACATATCATTCATGTATATCAATGAAATCAATTAAATGCAATCAGCAGAATGTAAATATTCTAACATCACTCAGTGTTCAGTGTTCCAGTTCATAAATAATAATTTTACGGTATGACAAAAACAGCTGATGTGTTGATACAGGATTTTAGCATAAATAACAATGATCAATATTAAGATAATCTTTCGAAAGTACCACACGTAGGAAACGTATTTTATTTAAAGCAAGAATAAATAATGAAAGTATCATATGAAAAACGCTTCTAGCAGTACTATATTCGATATACAACGTGTATAACTTATAACTAAAGTCAGATTTTAACATGCGATCCAGAAAAACATGAAACATAAATTTCCTTGATCAGAAAAGAGAAGAAATGATTAACTGTCTAAACACATTAATAGTTCTCTTATTAACTGTAAATATCGCTAAATATTAGATTAATTTTGTGATAACCCCCATAACCATTTAAGAAGAGTATACAACTTTTCATACAATCCAATATATACTGATATACTGTTACGCCATCTATTGCTATTACTTCCTTCACGTGCTTCAATATAGCACGTCCTATAGTTTAAGGTACTCACGGCAAAAATAGTTTACTCATTTGGAATCACATATTGAACACATAATTCAGCTACAACATTCCGATGGAAACAATACTCTATATGTTTATATTTGTATTTGTATCTGCTTCATATATTCGTCTTAGCAGCACATTAGAATAGCTAGAACACCTTTTTACAATATTCTTTTAAAGGATTTATGATTGAAGTCTGTTTCCGAAATAATGCTAGGACATATCGACCCAGCAGAGACCTTGCAATGAGACGATAGGGTAATAGGATAAATAATAAAGCAGAAAAGAATAATTGTTTTTTTCAGACAATAGACTAATAGTCTGCATACAAATTGTTCACCAGACGATAGGATTACAGTTTCAATTCATACTTAGATTGCACACACACACACACACACACACACACACACACACACACACACACACACACATACACATACATACACACACACACTCACGTACACGAAACACACGCACACATGCAAACACACACATACGCACACATGTTTATTATATATATATATATATATATATATATATATATATATATATATATATATATATTGCAAGAGAAGAGAGAGAGAGAGAGAGAGAAGGTAGGGGAGGAAATAATAAGAAAGAAAGAAAATAGGAGAGATGAATCTCAGACAGTAATTAAAACATATGTAACCCTAGATACAGCATTCATGGCATTGAATTTAGCAGGAAATATCACTTTATCGCTCTCTCGCTCTCTCTCTCTCTCTCTCTCTCTCTCTCTCTCTGAGTACCTGGGTGTGGTGCGTGTACGTGTATATATATACACGGGCACTTATAATATATATATATATATATATATATATATATATATATATATACACACACAGAGAAATACACAGACATGAACATGTTACTGTCAGTCACTACGACTGTAGACGGCTAGATTTTGGATTTTTATTTGCACAACGATTTGGGGATGGGTGTGACATTATATATTTCTCAGCATAAAAAGTCGTCACTGAATTCAATCCACTCAAGAAACGTCCAGAGCTTGATCTCACGGTTCCAGATTATAAGTGCCCGTGTATATATATACACGTACACGCACGCACACCCAGGTACTCAGAGAGAGAGAGAGAGAGAGAGAGAGAGGCGAGAGATAGAGAGATAGATAGATAGATAGATAGAGAGAGAGAGAGAAGAGAGAGAGAGAGAGAGAGAGAGAGAGAGAGCACACACACACATACACAAACCACACACACACATACATACACATAAACACATATACACACATACATACACGCGGGTGTGTATGTGTAAATAAAGATTAATTGTAAAAACAGAACGATATATATTAAAGGTTTATACTTTACTACAAATACACATATAATATTAGAATGACAGTAATATGTCGATATAACTATTAATTCAAATACTATTGATAAAATATTAAATATGATATAATGTGAATCATTGAACGTGGAAGTCTTGAATCGCCGCTAAGTATGCAAGGCTAACCTATCTACTGAAAATTTAAGGAATCTAATTTGTTCTTGGAATATCACCACAAATACCTGTCCTGATAGAAAATTAGATTTTTATTCTAATTCTGAAACATATTTTGATTGTTCATCTGCCTGTTTTGTTTTTCTTATATATATATATATATATATATATATATATATATATATATATATATATATATATATATAATAGTATTTCATATCATGTTAAATGAGAAACACGTGCAAACCAAAAACCCAGCTAACAATAAGAATAATAAATTGTTATTGTATCATCAAGTATATGGGGGTGGTGTCATTAGGTGTCATCTGTTAGGTATCTTCTCGGCTGACCTAATGTCCGGCTGTTTTTCTTAAAGAGACACCTGTCGGTAAGGCAATATCTACCCGGGACCTGGGACATACCTACAGTAAAAATGGAGGCACAATCTATGAAGGTGAAACAACTGGAAGTTGTGAGAAATAAGAAACGACATCGTGAAGATCCGAAGAGTTAATGATAACTTGGTTATTGATGGCAACTTCCCTAACTTTACCAAGGCTCTAATACTCTGGATATAGCAATCAATACATGTATTTATAAGAGTATATTACTAAGGTATATAATTACAAGACAAGCCAGATGTCACATATGTTGATATTATCCCGTTTCTCTAATATTATCCCCTCAGGTCTTAAATGATAGAGAAGAAAAAAGGTGTTTTCTTAACTGTAATTATTTCATATATTACATAGAATTGGTAAAAACGCCAATAAGATCGATCTTTGATAAGAAAAAAGTTTTAAATGTGAAGTATTTTTTTTAATTTTAATATATTAATGTTTTTACAATACTAGTCAATTGATCTTATTAGTATATGGCGTTTAAATGGCGTATTAATAGAGTGCTGCGCAACATACCTCAATGATATAGGTTCAATTCGATCTCACAACTGTGTTTGTGGGATTTGTTTTCGCAGACAGAAGAACCTGGGTCATATAATGCGCAATAGAAAGTATACGTGGTATATAGATAGCGCCTTATCCAGTTAGATACCTGCTCTAAGGCGCTTTACAGTATTATTATTCTTAACTCGGACCTGTTCCAATCCGGCAACAATCTCAACTCCCAAGGGAGCATACAACGCATGCTGCCTGTATAGGCGAAAAGCGCTACTCAAACAAACAGCATGTCCTGTCAGGATATGATTTCTTGTTCAGTGAACAAGTCGCCACATGACAGCATTGCAACTCCGGAGACTCGAACCCTCGACCTTTTGGCCCTTATGCTCTAATTAACTGCCCCTTGACGGCTCGACATTCGTCCCAAGTGTGACCAGGGCAGAGGCTACTCGATCGTACGTTTACCATGAATTAGCTTTACCATCATGAGTGTTTTCTTCTTCTTCGTATTATCAAAAGTAATAGCTATTATATGTCGACAAATTAATACCGTTAACAACTAGTAGAAATGGACGTGAACTAAATAACCGAATAATTTCGAAGAATAATGTCATTATCGAACGTACTAATCTGTAATATGTTTTTTTTTTATCTTACGACAATCTGTGTTCGCGATCTATCATTTCCCGTTAGATATGTTAGGATTAACTAACCCGAGAGAGATGTGGAGTAGACTATGTTTCATCTGTCCACCGAATGTGGTAACCTAGTCAGAGGACCACCCAACAGTTGTCGTTCAAATATAAGATAGATTATAGTCGACAATAAAATACATGATTTACTAGACTACACCATTAGAGATAAAGGCCAAGGACTGTCCATTGTTTGGGAAAAAGAATCCCAGGAATCATTAGTCACTGTTGATGAATTGAAGTGGAAACATGACTAATGTTAGATGGAAGCCGAATTGAATTCCTTTCAGACTGTCCTGGAGCACGTATAAAGTTGAAAAGACAACAAAACTTGGATAAATTATACATCAAAATGGGATGGGAGATATGTGTAATTGGGTACATACACACATACATACTTACACACACACACACACAATATATATATATATATATATATATATATATATATATATATATATATATGAGTATGAGCATGCGTGCGTGTTTATGTAGTTGGGATGAATGATTCTCTGTCTTTTCTAGTAAGTGATTCATTTATATTTGACACAACAATGCGCATATACAAAATCAGGTGGCCATAAGTGAATTTCTCATTTAAAGTCTTGGTCACTTTTAATCCAGATTTCAAACAGTGAGTGACCATAATTCATGGATGTTTAATGGTTTTCTGTAATTAACTATATTTTCAAAATGTCTTAATCCTGGATATTATTATCAGCTAAACGTTGATTTGATATGTCAATTCTATGAAGAAGCTAAGGCATTTTGATTAGAGCAGTTTACTGAAAGCGCTTCGTTCGAATCCACCTCATGTCTGGGTTTGTGAGATGTTTCCCGGGTAGCCAACACCCGACTACTTGTCCTAGGTGTGACGAGCGTCGACGCTAAATAACGCAAATTAACACAACTCAACTCACATCCAGCAATATCTTACTAAATGGGATATTTACAAGGTATAAATGGGTGCCAACCTGTTTAGCTTAATGTAATTGGCACTCATGTTATACAGTCACTGATAGAGACCAGGTTCATTGTTACATATATTAACAATCTGACACATACTGACGTCTGAAGCTGTTTCTGTAGAAAGTAGCCGCCACTCACTAAATCACTCAGCCACACACTCTCCCAGTCCTCGCAAAACTCTATATTATGTCCCAGATATTGTCAGTGAAATGTCAGCTCGGACCACACAGGAAACATTTTCAATTTAATGCTGCGCTATAGTACAAAGGTAATATATTCAGTGCGATCGTATTTAACCAATAGATAACTTTTCATTTATCACAAGGTGGTTCATATATGATGGATTACTCACCTCTATAATTATTTTGGTTATTGATTCAAGATTTAGTGCTTGTACACAGACGTACATAAAACCCAGATGAACCTGCAACCTGTAGTGTGTATGGAACTAATTATATTTATCACCCAGTGTCTATGGATTAATATAGTACAATATGTACGATATCAGATTTAGTTTGTGTGTGTGTGTGTGTGTTTGTGTGTGTTTTAGCGATGATTACTCATAAAGATACCCACTAAAACACAACTAAAAATTAAACCAGCGCGTGTGTGTATAATATATATATATATATATATATATATATATATATATATATATATATATATATATATAATGTGTGTGTGTGTGTGTGTGTGTGTGTGTGTGTGTGTAGCGATGATGACTCATAAAGACATTCACTAAATCACAACTAAAACGTAAACAACTGTGTATGTGTGTGTGTGTTGTGGCGATGATAACTCATAAAGACAATCACTTAAACACAACTAAAACGTTAATAAATGTGATGTTACTAAGCAGCCTCTGATAGGTTATAATCTGAGTGGTTGGTATCATTTGGTAAAGAACCACATGGAGGAACACATTTAAAAAATAAGTGTGCAAACGATTCATGGAAATCTAAGCAAATCATGAGAAATAATCCAGAACATATTGGTTTATATCTGATAAACGTGTTATTATCAAAATTAGTTATTCCATATCTAAAAGTAAAAAAAAACTTTAACCCCCCTCACCCTTAATAGCATATAAATAAACACGAAAAAATAAAGCCGAAGTGATAGTTCCTTATAATATCACACTCACCTGTAATGCAGCTATTGTCTTATGATGGGCCAACCAGATAATGATATAAATCACATTTGTTTAGATATGACAATATTAAATAACTCAATAGTAGCGCGGGGAAGTTCGGTAATTCATCGGCCTTTGGTAACTCGGACGAAGGGTCATCCATCAGTTGTAAGTAGAAATATATGATGGATCTCGGGCCAAATGAAGTATATATCATACTAAATACAGCTGTGAAACATCGGTTAACCTTAGCTGAATGTAAAATGTCATCGGAGATAAAGGATCAAGGACATACCATTGTTAGAGAAGTTAATATACTAGAAATAATCCGTCAATGTTGTCAAATGAGACTTAGAAGATGTCTAACATGAAATTATACAGGGATTTGTTTTCCATTACATGTTCACGGGATCTATACGACGAGCGGGAAGAGTTCATCAAGTCGTTACACTCCATTCGAACAAACCTCTAAATGATCAAAAACATTATTATAATTTACCTCCTAGATTATATATATATATATATATATATATATATATATATATATAGAGAGAGAGAGAGAGAGAGAGAGAGAGAGGAGAGAGAGAGCGAGAGATATAGAGAATATATGTATGTAAGTATGTGTGTGTGTTTGTGCGTTTTAGCTGTGTATAGCTGTGCACAGGTACAGATAATCTCGAACCGTGAATTCAAACTCTGGACGTTTCTTCAGGGGACTGATTCCAGAGTGGCGACTTTTCTTGCTGAGACATGTGTAATGTCTCACCATTCCCTAAGCCGCCAAGCAAAATCAAAATGCGAATCACCTACAGCCGTGGAGTATGGGTGTAGATCACCCAAGTCAAATCACGGCAGTAGTGAGAATGTTTAGCTTAATTATCTAAGCAGCCCTATTTATAGCTATTTTTCAATTGCTGTATCTTTCTTCAAATTGATTATTTTGATAACTTATGATAAAAGAATGAAGAACCTTGCAGAAAAGTACGAACTTCATTGGACAAAGGAAATGCCAGGACAACTACTTCCATAGTACAGTAAGGATATACGGGCTGCAAAGAAACATAGAATATATTGTTAAAGGCTATGCATTAGGACTACTTTGTGCGATCATTGTGAGACGTTCAATGTTGGTAAACTCTAAATCTAAAGTATCCATGTGTATTCTAAATGAAAGTACTACAATACAAAATCAAAGAATGCAAGGAAATCAAATTGTTATTTTTAATTTTTCTGGATAAAGTACTACTTAAAACTCAAACTGTCTACCGAAATATTATCGACAATGATGTAGGCGGTTCGTTTAATAACTTCGTTTGCTAAAATATAATAATATATATAACAGGTTCTCTCCTAGGATCATTGTGTATAGCATTGTCAGAAGACTTCTCCGTGTCTATGACGGATATATTTAAGCCTCTGGCACAGATTGATATCACACAGTTACTGAAAATATCATATAATCTGTTTGTTCGGTGTATTCTAGTAGTTAGATGGCTTGATAATAAGGGTCAGGATGTTCTGATATGCCCAATTACAATATGAGTCGCTAAATGATATCCTTGGGTGTTTTTCAACGATCCACAAATTAAGCAGTATTAATTCAGATAACACATTATATTATGACATCAATTGATCGAGGTAAGCCAGTATTGTTAAATATCCTGCTGCATTTGATACAGTTGGTCATAATATACTTTAGATTTAATATACTCTAGAATGAAAGACATGTTCGGTCTGTCAAGTAGAGGACTTTAATGATTTCAATCCTCTTTTTAAAACAACACTCCCAGACAGTATCTCTCCGTGGTAGTATAGCCGATGTTCTGTCAGTGTTATTAAGGTTACTACAGAGCTCAGTTCTTAGTCCTTTTGGGTTTCACAATATGTTTACTTCCTCTTGGGAACACTGCGTTGCCATTTTGCGTGAAATATTACTTATATACCAACGACATACAGCTTAATAATCACCTAATCTTGATAATCAGCTAATATTATCCACTCCCTTGGAACATTTAGAACATTGCTTGGCATATATTTGGCTATCGATGACTAAAACTAATCTACAAGTAAATTCTACTTGGTGCATCTTCTATTAATCTTAATAGGTCAGTAAGATATGTAGAGTTTACATTTGAGAAATGTATTAATATTTATACGTATGTGTCACCACAGTATGCTGAGCATCCTACTAGGATCGTAAGAAAATTCACATCTAAAATGATTCTTAATATGAGAATCACTTATTTCTATGGTCCGGGTGTTTGCTAATTCTCGCACAGACTTTTGTAACCTCCTTTTATGTGGAATGTCTGATAATAACTTCAAACCCCATCATCACATTCAGAATAGATGCGGCTTGCATAGTGCCATATCATACCAATTAGCCAATTCCTCAAACACTACATTAGCTACCGGCTATACAGCATATCCATTTCGCGATGTCACTAAGAGTTATAAATATATCAATGATATGTCCGCCAGATGCATGTGTGTACTTGTGTCATTAGAAAGTCATCCCGAAAATTCAGGTCATTTAGTCAGATACTGCTGCTGATATCTGTATAACTTTGCAGTTAGTGTCGCAACCCCCCCCCCATTCAAATATGTCAAACAAAACACCTGTTTAATGTTGTTTTCGCCGGTAAGTACTGAGTATAGCTTTAACACATATTTTATTTCGGTATCAATGTAAAGTGTCTTTATCGGTCCCTCCTAGTAAGGACACTTTATTCAATATACATTATTATTATCATAGTTATTATAATTATTATTATTATTTCCACGAAAAGAAATTCTGCTCTCTATCTCACTCTCTTAAGTCTGTAATACTGAATATAACATGATATAATGTCTGTGTATTTCTTGTCTGTCAGGTAAATATAATCAAAAACAGTTATAAGGTTTGTCTTTATGACATGAGTAATATTATCTTGTTTACGTTTTATGTATATGTAAATATGTATTAATTAAAACTCATATTAGTTACGAATAATAACTATTCGGTACCAGATACCTCACATTTGAGTTTAACTGTAGTATATTAAATCTGAGATCACATACATATAACCGGATCTGACGCCATACTCTACATATCGCAATAATATATATATTTGATAGTTTGTTATGTGAATGTTGGGTGTTATAATGTCTGCTTCACATGGTGTTGCAATATCATTAAAGTATATCATATAAGAATGAGGTGTTTGTTTGCACATGCCTATTTAGCTGGTTATTTGCTAGTTGATATGTTTAGAACATAAGTTGAAGTAATATATCTCGGACAGACTGTGGAGGGCGGTAATATCAGACACAAATATGAATGTAATATAGGGAATAGAAATGTATACACTATTATGACTGATTATGACTGTATACATATGTACATATATACATCTACATGTTTTGTACTGGATAAAGGTATACCTCAACTACTAAAAGGATTTGTTTTATAGACTAACGAATTACTGCATGTCACTAAAACCTGTTATAAAACGCTACAGCCAGAAAACGTATTGAAATGAATACATCTTATACATGTTTAGATGGACAATAACTTACAGAATCTGAACACAAATTAAGATCAGTTTCAATATTTTCTCATATAATCTATCTGTAAAATAACACGAAATATGTAAAATCTTACCTCAATCCACCATCGTTTAGTCAATGGACTATTGTAACACGCGGTTAAATAACGCGCGCCCACACACACACCCCCACCCACACACACACACAAAACACACATACACACACACATATATATATATATAATAAATATATATATATACATACACACACACGCAAAACACACACACACAACACACACACACACACACACACACACATATATATATATATATATATATATATATATATATATATCCATTATCACATATAGAAAGGTATAATACGATTTGTATGTTGCATCTAATGATTGTGTAAGAGACATGCTGAAAACATTTTCTTTCAGTGACGTACTATGTACAATACGATTATGTATGTATTGTAACAACAAACAACTGTTATTTACGCTATATTTATATAATTATACAGTTATTTTGTATGGTTTAATAATCTATAATTGGAGTGTTGCTGATTTACGGCCACCTTGTTGATCATTGTAAACTAAATGACCCGAGTAACCCTCAAGGATAAGTAGGTGAAAGTGAAATATTAAACCCGTTATCACTTATCACAACCGTAATTTGATACCAGGTGCTACAGTACAGTGGCCAACTTAACAACTAGTTAATCCCTAGAGACGCCACTAATAATACCAAGTATCCCTTTATTTCATTTTGTATCCGGTCAACAGAAACGTATGCGTCTAATTAAGAAAACAAAACCTAGGTATTCACATACAGGTCCGCATTCTGAAGAAGAACAATTACTAAAACCGATTTATTTCAGCACAAGTCTCTTTATTTTAAACAAAGTAACCAACCAAAACCTTTCACTGATTTCGTCTCCGGTAAGAATAGATCTGACACTCTCAGCGCATATATCCCTGAAAATGCGAGTATTGTACGATATATGTTGTTTGCTAGACTAGTTCAATGGATATATCTTGCCAACTTCAAGTGTACAAATTACATGTGTACACATTGTGACAAATTCCTGAATATCACATTGGGATTCTACGAGTATGATGTGCTTTGTGATTAAGCGTCGTGGCGTACGTATAACGTGTAGCATTCTCTCAGTCGCCCACTACCCATAAACAAACCTAAACCTTTTTCGTCCAATTTAACAATTTTATTAATCCATTTTTAAGAACAACGACTTGTTATTTCTCGGTTATGTTTCGCTAACAATAGTCTGTCCTTGATTTATTTTTGTCTTTGATAACGATAAAGGATGATAATACATGATGATCCTGTATATATAGTATGGCATATATTTAATTGTAGCTTGAAAGGTATCACATATTTAAAATGACGATTGTTAAATAGTTATCAATCCAGGTCATAAAGGGCCTAGTAGTTATGGTATTTATTATACCCAGCTCCTCTGTTGGTTTAGTTAATCTTAACAAATCTAACATAAATATGTTTGCTATAGATAATACGGTTGTCATCAAATAAGACAACAGCTGTGAGTTTTATATTATAAGGAACAACCATCTTGACGTTTATATGTTTTAATTTTGTGTACGTTTAGTTGGGGGATGCGTCAGTTTATAACTTACAGGAATGGAATAATTCTTAAGCCTGATAAAATTAACTAATTTATTGTTAATTCTTTTTTGTATTTGTCTTTGGAACTTTTTGTTCATCTACAGGATCTTCAATATACAATCATAACGATCGACTAGTTGACTAATGTTATTTGGTGGATCCAATGCTAAAGAATATACCACCAGATCAGGAAGAAAAGGATCCGTGTTAATCGACTTGTTTTTCCTTTATGTAATATAGTTTAGCTTGAATAGGATATTTCTGATGCATCAATATTAGTCAGGAAATCGTCAGACATCATCGAAGATACAGACACATCAAGGATTAAGTTATCATCCTCTAAGATTTTCCTTCCTACACATGTTGCTTAAGATTGACGAATATAAGAATATCAGCCAGTTGTTTGGTATTAGATCAACAACTTTATAAATAAATTAAGTCTGTAGCTTTCAGATCTTTATTCCTAGTTCATTAATACACGAAAACCTACCCATCCAGATACTAAAATGAGATAACATATTCAAAGATTTGACCTTAAAACGCAGATGACTTTCACACTTCAAAGAATCGTGAAGGAGAGTAACGATTCACACAGCTTTTTAGAAATTCGAGCTGCATATTGGAACGAATGACCAGCTAAAGCCATTCCAACGCCAATTTTCTGATCTGAAATATAACCTCTTAGGCAAGTTTGTGTAATAGTAAGAGCACCGAGAAAAGTATCCTGAACCTCGTCACATTAAATACAGATCGACTGATAATTTGCAAAACCATAACATGCATCTTCTACATGTACCTCTGTGCCATTAGCACCTGTATAACAAGTTTATTAAAATGATATTATCGAGGAACTAATTATTAAGAGTTCTCCCATACGTATAATGTACATCATATTATCAATCGTATACATCCCATCAATAACATTCAATGAAACTAACCCAAAGGGAATTAATTTCCAGTCTAATATCATTAAAGTGATATCTTAAGGGGATACGAAAAGATGATTTTCAGGTTTAAATCAGCTGAAATCCGTGGCCTACTATTCACAAAATCGCTTCGTTTTAGAAAAGGTCAGTTCGATAATTAGGCTATGTCAAAACCATTAAGAAGGTTGGTAACATATTAGTTTCTTGACGTATCTAACCCTTTATTTGGGTCATATTCTCGGGTTTCCCTTTCTTCTTTATTATCCTCTTACTTTACCACATAGTGAGTTATTATTAGTACCAGTTCACATTGCCCCAGTCCTATTGAAGTTCATCTATCCCACCTCTTCTGTTGCCTCCCTCTATTTATTTTGTCACCCATGGGTATCCAAACTTTCAGTGCTACCCTCGACCTATTTTCCGTTCTGCGGATGATGTGATCTGCCAATGTCCATTATCTGTTTTTAATTATTTCCATAATGTCCATAGCTTCAGTTTGGTCCCTCGCCTAACTGTTAGTTTTTCGGTCTTTATAAGTGATGTTAAACATTTTTCGTTCCATGTTGTCTTGTGCTGCAACCATATTATGTCATTGCTGGAAGGATACACTGGTTGAAGACTTTTCTTTTTAAGCATGTTGTTAGTGCACCATTGTGCTGTGTATTCCAAATGTCTGCCATCCTGCTTTGATCCTTCTTCTTATTTCGTTGTCTTGGTTTTTCTCTATGATTGTAAAACGTTGGCCTAGGTAAACAAACTCTTCTACTTGATCAGTTTGGATTCCATTTACATATACTGCCTTGTGATTCCTGCCATAATCTTTGTTTTTGTCATGTTCGTTTTAGTCCATATTTCCTGCTTGCGTTGTGAAAATCGTTGATGGTTGTGTTTCTCTTCATTAAAATTGGTACCCTTTTTGTCCAGTCTATAGTCCTAAAGATTTTCTCCAAGAAAGCTATGAATACCTTTGGTGACAAAGTGTCTCCTCATCGGACCCCCTTTTTTATTTATTTTGTTCTTATCTTTGCGCATACTAAAACTGTTTTGGTGTTATCGTGATAACTATATATATATATATATATATATATATATATATATATATATATATATATATATATATATATATATATATCCAAAAGTATCAACCATTGCAACATTCAGCAGTGCGCCTTGTGCCAAAGACAGGCCGATATGAACATATTATCCCTGTACTTAAGGCCTTGCATTGATTTCCAGTAAGATATAGAATCATTCTTACTTATAAAACCCTGCATGAACTGATGCCATTGTGTATCCGCAACTTGCTACCGATATATCATCCAACAAGGAAATGAGGTCCGTAGAATTAACCTTATTGTTGATACCGCATTTTAGGCTCCAGACTATGCAACAACAACATTATCAAATCAGCTCCAAGTCAGAGACATTGTCATTCAATTAGTAGTTATTATATCCTTAAGACTTATCCATTTAGTATTGCATAATCTTAAATGATGTAATATCTAATATATTTTAACGGTTCATCTAGTCATTATTTTCAAGTCTACTCACTTTTTATGTAAAGCACCCGAGAACAACACAGTTGAACGTGGTGATATATAAAATAATACATTATTAGTTTTATTATTATCATTATATATATATATATATATATATATAGGTGTGTGTGTGTGTATGTGTATGTGTGTGTGTATATATATGTGTATGTGTGTTGTGTGTGTTCGTTGTGATGTATGTCATATGTATGTGTGTGTGTATATGTGTGTATATATATATATATATATATATATATATATATATATATATATATATATATATATATATATATATATATGTATGTGTGTGTGTGTGTGTGTGGTGTGTATATATATTTGTGTGTGTGTGTGTGCATCGAACGTGCGTGTGTATATATATTTGTGTGTGTGTTATACTTACTTCAACCATGTTGGGTATATCCTTCTTTCCTTCAAATCTACTATTATTTTTAAGTGACTATTGTATTAAAGAAAGTGAAATCCGCACTTCACTTTGCCAATGATTTCAAATTCCACTCAGGCTTAAAGGATTCCTAGCGGTAATTTCTATTCGCTTTCTATTGTCATACACTTAAAGTGCTGGGACTTTTCAAATAGTAGTTTCTTTTGTAATATTGAAGCTTGCCAGTGTGAATTAGGATGGTATGGCTATTAATAGACACGTAAATGCTTATGTATTAAAGCGTTTACTTACTATATGATTGTCTCAACAAATGAGAATATTTACTAGTTATTCATGTAATACTTCATACAACCGAAAACAAAAAGTTGTAAACCCCGAAGGAAACAATTGTCATTCTTTATTATTAAATTCTGCTAATTTCTTAATTTAGTTCCCGTGATGTTCCTTCCTTGCTTGCCTTTAAAATGTCGTTCTGGCTTGCTATGCTTACCTCTTAGTTTCTTGTTAGTGTCATACAGTTGTCACATGTTTCAGCTATCTGTAGCTTGTCCTGCTTCTTTTGCCAAACTGTTGATGTAGTTTTTTGTTTGTCCAAAAGGAAAAAAGAAATCAGGAGGGCCATAAAGCACCAGATCATTCGTTGATCAGAATGTAACACAACGGATCACAATAGAACAATCCTTTGCATCGAACTCCCGACTCGACAGCTACTTTGTTGACTACGAAAAGGCGTTTAACAGTATAACATGGATACACTATGGAAACCGCTACGACATTACAGCATACCAACCAAGCTGGTCAGCTTGTTTAAACCGCTACGACGGAACAGGCTGCAGAGTAAAACATGGTGGCCAACTAACAAAGCATTTAGAAGTGAAGACTGGAGTTAGCCAATGTTGCTTGTTGTCCCCATTCCTCTTCTTTCTGCTCATCGACTGGATTGAGAAGACATGCACAAAACGGAGAATAATTGAACACTAGATACGCACCTTAAAGACCTAGACTTTGTCATCGAACTGGCATTGTTGTCCCACAGCCATCAACATATACAAAAGAAGAGAAGTGAACTGGCAGCCATCTATTCACGAATGGGCTTAGATATACATAAATGTAAGACAACAATCATCAAGGTAAATCCAGTCAGCCAATCAAACTGGAAGGGAAGTAGAGACCTTCACGTATTTGGGAAGTATCATTGATAAACATGGTGGGGCAGAGGCGGATGTGATGGTAAGGATTGGCAAGGCTAGAGCAGCATTTGTACTGCTCCAGAACATCTGGAGCTTCCAAATGTTATCATTACACAGACAAATAAGCCTGTTTAACTGAACCTGAAGTTCATTATTGCATGGATTAGAGACATGGAGGACAACTACCACCACCACCAAGAATGTACTGACCTTTAGTAATAACCCTTTCTGAGAAGAATCCTCCGTATTCGCTGGCCAAACACCAAAGTAGCAGCGACTTGTGGGAGAAAACACACCATCGGAATGCTGGAGATCACATCAGAAGGAGACGATGGGGTGGATTAGTCAGACACTCCGGAAACCAGCATCAGCTATCACCAGGCAGGCCATAACATGTAAGCCAAAAGGAAAAAAAAGAGTAAAGCCATATATCATCAAAACATTTATATTTATTCACGGTTACATCTATAAACCTATATACCCATACACTTATAAATGAAATGATGTATCCTTGATAATTATATCTGGTCAACTCGTCAGATAATATAATCCAGAGAGAGGAGATAAAATTCACAATTAGCAAACAAAGTTATGAATCTATGAAATGCAAATCTAAAGATCAACTAGCATAATTTCAATGTATTTATTGGCATATTGCCTGAATACGAACGACACATATTAAGAAGTTAAGCACCGTGTTTTTCGCAATTCTTCGCAAGTGTCATTGCTATTAGGAAAGAATTATGATATCCTAGGAGGAAAGTGTTTTCTTTTAGGACAAGTAACCTTTTTGTCAACCCAAAGAAAGGTTAGAAAATGGTGATGATCACAAAGCAATGTCTTCCTCATATTAACGTGATCCATGTTGTTATTTGCCTTAAAGTTGTAAAGGGTTAAGTTGATAAGTACTAATCAGTACATAATTTAAATGTGGGGAATTACGTTTCAATCAATCCTGCTTATAAAGAGTCAGTCTCCATTCTGGAATATAAGATAACTTTCAATTTAAACAATTATAATTAGAGATGGTTGATTTCCTCTTCTTATGTCATTATTTCCCAATTTTGTTTATTTTTATATTAAGCGAATACCAGTTACTTATTAATTCATCATGGTCATATTTTAGTGGCTAATCACCGCTATTCAAATATCCTGATGGCATAGTGGTTTGACGGTCGTTTTGCAAAGTTCCAGGTTATGAGTTCCAATTCAGCTATCACATATTCCTTGTGGATTGTTTCCCAAGGTAGATGTGTATCGGCAATATGGCCCAGGTTTGACTAGGGCTAAAACCAAAATAATTCAATTTAGCTAAGAAACTCACCCTACTTAGTGAATCAAATTGTTAGGTAGTTCATATATGAATTGCATTAACTCTACCTCAAACACGGATACTCCGATAGCTTAGTATTCAGAGTACTGAGTTGTAAATCACCATGTGGTAGTTTGGAGTCCGACAAACATCTGTTTTGCCTGGCGACGCTTTCAACATCAGAATTGTTTAAGCCTTAAAATAAATTCCTTTCACATTTATCACTTCTGCACTCACTAAGCAATACAAGAAAGAAATATACCTACTACCCTTAAGCTGAATATAATATATTAATCTTCAATCTATGACTATTATTTTACCACATGGCTTTATCCAAACCTTAAAATATATTCAAATTACGCATTTCAATCTAGGATATAAAATTAAAATATGCTTAAGCAAGGGCTATGATGTACTTTAGCCAAAATATGTATAGCTAAATTAGATAAACTTAAACATTGGAAAATATACTCTAACATAATCAATTGTACAGTCTAGGAAAAAAGTTTGCAATTCACCAAAATGTTGCATAAATGACATTTTTTAGAGCATTCTTACAATAACCTTTGTGGTATTTTTCATAACTTTGTGTCATTTAATACTGTCAATTCATTGTGTTCAATAGTATTGAATACAGGTTTTTCATAATAATACTGGTTTATTGGTGTTATTGCCAATTCTTTGAACCAGTGACAAATACTAACAAAACAATACTTTTATTCGAAAACATAAAACTTCACAAAACAACTGAAATCCACATTCACAATATTTGTCCGTATATTAAAGGTGATGAATCATGCCAAGCAATATGAAAAAAATATTCAATACTTAGTGTGACCTCCTCTGGCATTGAATCTCGCCAGATGTCCACAACAACCTGGGTCAGTTCAGCCACGTTTGTTGGAGAGTTGTCCATGTTGTCCAATCCACGTGATATTTGCGAGCAGAGGTGTCGCGCTCAGTGTGCTGGAGCATTGTTATCTTGGAACACAAAATTTGCTTGGAAGTCTTTCCTAGCAAATGGAAGCATTTTGGTTTCCAGGGCACGTATGTACTGGTACTGATCCATGTTTCCGTCCAGTAAGTAAAGCTAGGATTTCCCTTTGCTATGGAAGGTACCCCTTATCGTGACTATGCCGCTTCATGCCTGTATTCTAGGCAGTACTCACTCACCAAGGAGATCCTTGTGAGCTTGCCTACGCACTCGAACACGACCATCTTGATGACACAGCAACTATCTGTATTCATAATTGAACACAGTATATTGCCAGTGACCATCACACCAGTTCAAGTGCCCACGCGCCCACATAAATCGCGCTTGTCAGTGTATTCTTTGCAGTAGGAGCTTCCTCACAGGTCGTCTTGCCAAATAAGCCACGTTCAAAAGTCGATAATTGGTGAAAGATGAAGGGTTTGTTTGGCTAGTACGGCACAGTCGGAGCAGACATCGGTCATTTCCAGTTGTGGGCTTCTTGGGACGCCCAGATCTTGTCTTAAGAGTCATTAGACTAGTCTATCGATGACGCTTCAATATCTTAGAGCTCGATCCTTTGGGACCAGATCTGGCGCATACCAACGATCCTGTTGCACAAATCTGCTCTCAATTGACTTTTCATGGTTATTTTATTATCTCATATGGAATTGAGAAAGACTTGATTAAAAGGAAGAAGCTTCTTACTTACATAGTCCACAAGATGTCTCAAAAGGATTGACAATCAAACAATAGGGTGCACTATAATTGGTTAATTGCAATCATCTCATAGGTCGTACCACACCGAAATATTGGCAGTAGACATATTTGAGTCTATTCTGCATGTGTATGCTTGTTACACATGTACTATGCATTATATTGGCTGGATTATCAGACTAAATCTGAAAAACCAAAAACTGAGCGATATATTCAAAACCTTTTCCTAGACTGTATAATACCAATAAATATAAATACTTTGAAATGATCTATTTTCATTTCAAATATTTTATTATGTGTGCTATTGTGCCAAATGGAAACATCCATTTATTGTATGTATATATATGTATATATATGTATATATATGTTATATATATATATATATATATATATATATATAGAGAGAGAGAGAGAGAGAGAGAGAGAGAGAGAGAAAGAGAGAGAGAGAGAAAAAGAGAGAGAGAGAGAGAGAGAGAGAAAGAGAATGTATGTATGTAAGTGTGTGTCTGTGTGTGCGTGTATGTGTGTGGGTGTGTGTGTGAGAGAGAGCGATAAGTAATGTTAACATTTTGGTATGATCAGATGCATATACCATTAGCGCAATAGCACAGGAAAAAAACCATTAGCCCGATATAACTATTACACAGACTATGAACATTATAGTGTAATTTATCATGGTGGTGTCGACCTTTGTATTATGTACGAAGTACCATTAACTCAATGTTCGACATATTTATGGTTTCCTATGTTCAAGTCTCTATTGTTGTGTATTGCCTGAAGTCCATTTTAAACCGTCGGTACATATATACAGAATCTCCTCAGAATCTCCTACGAAATATATGTTGCTTTTTCAATACTGAGTAATCGTAGGAAGTCCCCATGTTCTAGTTTCAGCTCCGGATATTTAACAAGATATTCATATTAAAAGGCATTTCTGTGAATTGAATTTTTAATCTTATTTTATTAATTAAATGGGCTTTACTTGTTTTTATATATATTTACTGTTAGGTTTGAGGAATTATTTGATTACACAGACATAGGGACGACCTATTTATTCAGGCATCAATCAAATACCAACCGGGGCTTTTAGTTAAACTCAGTTGTGTGTGAAGTGTATTGTTCATCTTAGCAATTCTTCTGCATTGAATTGAGCAGGCATTGTTAGACATCATCTGGTCCTCTGCGGCCTGTAATATGATTAGCAAAGTGCTTACTTCTAGCCGTTGATGATCAGACAGACTGGTATATCTAAAAACAACACTTTTGTTGGACCATTCCTACATTATTGATTCAGGCACGGGACTGACATTAATGTTATTTCAACGATTATTACTCTTCTTCTGGTTAGTAATATTTTAGGATGGACTCTGTTTGGTTAGAATAACACATCATAGAGCTGAACTAATGTATTTTGGATTATGTCTGAAACAGAAAAATAAATGGATTGATAAACGTGTTTATCGGTTTATCAGGCGTGTTGGCATTGTTAATCTAGTGGCTTATCCCAGTATGCTATAAATGGTATGGTGTCTAAGCCGGGCAGAGGAAATAATCCACCAGACGTCATCCATATCGAATGCCTACCCCATCACGCTGAACATGGACATTCTGTTAATATTGGACTTATGAACTGCCAGTCAGTTATGAACAAAGTGGATGGTATTACATATTACATACAGGATATGGGTAAGGACATTGTTGCTCTGACAAAGACCGGGCTCAGTGGTACTTAATCAGATGAAGAGGCAATTGGTGATATTACTCCGTCGAGATATGCCTGTCGCTAGACCCCACCTACTCACTATATAGGGGGAGATATTTAGCTATAAAGGTCTTAACATTAAAACCCATACACTATTCAAAGCCAAATCAATTAATAATATTCAAGCAAATACAATATAGAGTGGCCCTATTGTAGCATCTTGCTATATCATATCGTCTCACCAAAAACAAGAACATTGAGTCAGCCATAAGGATGCCCTTTGAGGAGTTGTGTTAATTGAGTCAGTAAATGGTCAATGTTGTCACCTCCTAGTGTTTGGTGAATTTGCTCCTTGATTCATCCCACGTAACCCGGCTTGTCAATGAAATAATCCACAAACTTCGTCATATTATTGACCTTGTCATGACAAGGGCTGATGAAAATATCATAGATAAGGTCAGGTGCCTTCTCTCATTTCTGACCATCATGTCAGTAGCATTTCTGCCAATTCAATCAGACCCACCAAAACAGTTTGGACCTTATCATACAGGAATTACGACCTAACCTCTTTCAGGGATGATCTTAGCAGCACTGATTTAATCAGCACACTACCCGAATTTCTACATGATTTGTGTTAACTGTATGATTCTCCAATATCGCAGTTTATTCATGGACATGTTCCGATTATAATAAAAAACATGTTTACAAAAGGTTCCGTAGTACACAAACGACATCCAATCAGCAAAGCGACAACGGTTGTATCCGGAATACTTATTGATGAGAATTAAACTCAGTATTCACCACAGGAAGTGCATTCGAGCACGTTTGGATGTTCGTGAGTTATTGGCCACATCAAAGTCTTCTTATAATCCAAACATGATCAATGCCTGCGAAGGAAATTAGAAGACTTTAGTGTGGTAAATAACGTCCTTCACATGAGGTTTTCCTGATAACTTTCACTCTGATGAAGAGACGGCGCAATGTTTCAATAATTATTTTCAACAGTATATCCAAGTAATTTGGGAAACGTTTGAATCACCAGAATAAGACAAAATAGACCCGAACATAAGCGGTATATACCACATGGACAGTTTTATAGAATTGCCTTAAACAGACATCATGAAGTTCATCATGACAAGCTGTAATGCTTTCTGTGAATAGGACCCTGTCCCAGTATGGGTATTCAAAGACTGCACTGAAAGTGATAAATTTATCATTAGGTAATGGATCGTTTCCTACAACCAAGTAATACAAAAAATATATACCCTTTATAACGATGCCAAGTAAGGAGAGAACCGATCTAAAAACAACTGGTCTATCTCTAACTTTTTCTTTATCTCAAAGTTAGCTCAAAATGCTATTGCAGCTGATTTAAATTGTTGTGTTCGTGCGTATGTGCTGGATGAGCCTGTACAGCCGTACAGTATTGAAACTGCTCGTCTACCTGCTACAAAGGACAAACTCCGCAGCGTTGATGAACAAAAGGCAGTGACATTGATAGTGCTTGACCTATAAGGTACTTTTGACACAATGGACCAAAACATCATGCTACAAATGTTGAAACAGGTGTTTGGACTCGAAGGCCTTGTAATAATCTGATTTCGCTCCTATTTATATGAGAAGAAATATTATGTATCAATACACCAAGCTCTCTCAGATGCAATTGGTATTTTTTATGTTCCACATAAGTCAGTTCTTAGACCACTGTTGTTTGCCCTCTACACATTTTACAAGTATACCAAGGCGTTGTGGCATATCCATACATATGTACGCAGGTGTTACGCAAGTCTATACTACAACAGATATAACAAATGGAACAACCCAAGCGAAATCACTTCTCTAAAATTAGATCATGGATTGGCAGTAACCTCTTGAAACTCATTGCTAATAAAACGGACATCTTCATTCTAGCATCTCCCCGCATCTCCACGCCGATATAGACAATGTTATGCATGTTGGTCATTAAGCCAATTTATCAGGAACTTGGGGGTTATATTTGATCAAACACTAAGAATGAAACAGCACATATCCGATATATGTAAAGGATCATTCACGCAACTACGAAGCATTAAATGTTTGAAACCTCATTTATCTGTCGATGCACTCAAACCTCTGGCACATGCATTCTTTAGAACGAGGATAGATTATGACCACTAATTGATCATAGGAATACCAGATGGTGTTTCAGTTGCTTACCAGTGAAAGAACACATTGAATTCAAGATACTACTGATTATATACAAAACGGTACATGGCTTTGAGTCACTTTATATATATATATATATATATATATATATATATATACATGTAAAAGTGAAATAGGTTGGTCATCGCCTGATCTCAGACAAATTGCCACTACTAAAGATCCGAAAGACCAGATTCAAATCTTATGGTGTTGCCGTTTTCAGTGTAGGTGGATCAAATGCAAGACCTTTCAAACCCAAATTGAAAACCTGTGTATTTCATATTGTTTTTTATGATCTACTAATAATGTGGATTATTATGTTATATATAAATTAACCTATGTGGATAACGTTAGAATATCATAAATAGGTTTGCTGCTTTATCAAGTATTCATTATTATTTTCATTGTCATAAAGAATTTGGGTGATAGGATCAGATTTATTTTCCAGTATTAGTCACCAATCATAATAGCTCACAGTTAATATATATATATATATATATATATATATATATATATATATATATATATATATATATATATATTAATTGAAAAGTCTTTAATGACCTCCTTTTCATATTGAATTTCTATGTCTAGATTAGAGCTCAACTGGATATCCTTGGTTACATTATTACAAACCAGATTTGTCTTTTCCTGTAGGTAAACATTAGAAGATGGTCACAAATCGATGATATCTACTCATTTATTGATGCCGCATTCGTTCTGTCTAATTATTGATATTCTTAATTATTGTTTTCTTTTATTCAACTAATCCTTGGTACTCGCAGATGATGATCCTCTCAATTTCAATTCCTCTCACCAACATATCTTCTACGAGTCTAATTTGTTTACATTCTGCCGAATCTGGGAATCCATTAAGGCCACCAGCATTACAGTTTATAAATGCATCATAATGAAACAATTCATATAACGAAGTCATTTATGTAATGAAGTCATTTAGATAATGAAGTTATTCAAATGCATTTGTTTGAATTAATCATTTCGTTTGTTGAGATTTCTAATTGGCTCCTGGTTTGTAATATGCAAATAATTAATATTTTAGATATTTTCTCAATTTAGCTAAACAGGAAACATATTATATATTTATCTGGTTATCGATATGTTTCAGATGCATCGATGAATTAAATCTTTCCATCAGGTATGGGTTTATTCTTATAGCCTGCTACCGTTCTTTCTACTACGAGAAAATTTAAAGGTTTGTTTAAAAATTAAAGGAAAACCCCATATTAAAAATTTGGGTTTAACAAATTACCCCAAAAAAAGGTTCTGTAGTTAAGTTGGTCCCCGGGCCAATTATTTTTAAGGTTTTTTTTGGTCCCATTTATTCCCAAAGAAAAGGGTTCCAATGGGTTTTTTTAAAGCAGGCTTGCAAACCCCAAATTTCAAAATTTAAATTTTCCGACCCCCAAAGAAAAATTTCCAATGGCCCTTTTTAAAGGGTTTTAACTAAACCCAAACATATATAAAATTTAATTTTTTAATTTACAGAGACAAAAACCAATTTTATCTTTTTGTTGGTTTCTTTAAGGAATTTTAAAACAAACCAGAAAATTATTAAAATGTGGATTAAGCAATGAGGTTATTTTAAATTAATTATAATTGAAGTTTGTCCTTGGGGACTTGCTCATATATCACGAGCTAACATTTCGTTTTTTAATTAACAACCAGGCATTATAGTTAAACGGAACACATCTAATTAATTATACTCTTTTAGTTCTAAGAATGTCCTCATTAATACCTTCTCTAGGCTGTTAACTTTGCTTTAGATAAAAAGCTCAGCAATGCATACGGGTAACGATTAGGGTAATCCAAAGGCGTTTGAGTGTGGGTTCGAATCCATTTCATACCTATGTTGCGGGATATTTCCTGAGGCCATATGTCCAAGATGTGATCAGGATTAAGTGGTACATGTGTGAATTCGATGGTGATATAACAAGGAAAAGTTCAAGGTTGTGTAAGATGTATTTGATTTATCCGCCGACATCGAGCCCTCGAGAACAGTATATTGCACGAAGCCTTGACTATGCCATTCCATGGCATAGGTAATTCAATTTTAAAAAGTAATCCCTTAGTTTCTAATAATTAATGCCGAACACTAATTCGATCTATTTGAGTAAAGATCATGTCCATAATAAGCATCGCAAAACATGTGTTTTGCATTTGCATTACTCAATACAACTGTAAACATTTAAATGAACGCATGTGTACACTAACACATCAATAATTACAGCCCAACCCTAATTGGGAACCAATTTGACTAAAACTAATACTCATAATAACTATTGCAAACTCGTCCTTTACCTGAGTGGCTAGGCTTTTATCGTTAATTCAACTGTTATTTTTAATTTCCGAGTGAGTACAAAACTTTAAGCCTCGTGGGTTTGTCTTAGTAATGGCACGCGACAATGTGTATCTTCATTGGAATGAAACAGGGTAGCTAAACAAAAATAAACTATTGTTTCGTTTTATATCATTCAGCTTCTAATAGCTCTGGCAAGTATGCGATTGCGTATAGCTATAAATATCATCCTTTTATACTTGACAGGAATTATATCAAATTTACAAATTCTTGGATGACTTGTATCGTAAGAAAGGCTATAACTTTTTTTTTAGATAATGCCCGATAATTGTAATCTTCGTTTGCCATCCCAAACTGGTTAAACTGCGCTAGTAATGTAACCTTGTAATAGCTTCAACAGCACTGAATACATCATATTCAACTAGTCAACAAAAGCGTATTGGGCAATAGATGTAAACGTTGACACACCATACAAATTGTCAATGAAATATGTTAACATAAACAAATCACACAGATATATATATATATATATATATATATATATATATATATATATATAGAAACACCCCCACACTCACACATACACACAAATAAACACACACATACACTCACATACACTCATATATATATTATATATATATATATATATATATATATATATATATATATATATATATAATGTAGTTTATTTCTGTAAAAACGTGTTGAAATTATGTGAGCCAGAACATGTTTCATTTCTATTTTAGTGTAAAGCGCCTTCAAACAGGTCAAGTTGATTAAGGCAGTATATTATTATTATTTGTATAATTTATAATATTTATCACAATTACTGTAATAATTATCTACAGTTATAATTATAATTAATAAATTAACTTATATATATATATATATATATATATATATATATATATATATATATATATATATATATATATATATAGTAATAAAGTTTCTTATTTTCTCTGATTACCAAATTGTTTCAGATTCAACAATGAATTATTAATTATTCTGAACAATATATATATCTAACGAATCGATGTTTGTATTCTTATAAATATATATGTTATCCTTTTTCCGACAGCAAGAAAGGTGATTACTTATGAACGATATCAGCATTGTTACAATATCAATCAGTTTGTAGTTAAGTTATCCGTCATGTATAATATTTAGTGTTTGTATAACTAATCACTTATTTCCAAACAACAAACAGGATATTCCAGGAGAGTAGTTGTTACAGTACTCAGCTGCATATCTCAAGGTAAGGGTTCGAATCCTAGACAGGGCTCTGTTTTGTGGTTTTGCATTAAATTAATCCCGTTGCAACTAAATGTCTCATCCGCGCTCAGGATCGAGTCTGAACAAACACCTCCCACATTTAAAAAAAACCTATTTCAATATCAATATAATTGATTTATTACTGAATCACAAAATGATATTTCTAGCTACCAAAGTGAAATGATTGAGTGTGAATGGCTTCAAAAATAATTCACCCTTGTGCCGGATAACGGTCTAACAACCACGATATGTTATATATTAACTAATAGCTTATTATTTTGTCATTGCAGAACGAACAGAACACAGAAAGTGCACTAAATATATAAAAGGTGTTCAGTCATTTAAAAAGCCAATTTAAATAATACTACATGGACATAGCTCTCGTGAATCTGATAATATATCACGATCTATATTTACTTACTTGATAGCCATACAATAAAGTCAAATAGAACAAATCTAGTTAATTGTATTCATTTATATATAAGATTGTACCCATTCACAGCTGAATGAACAGTTTTAAAGAAGCTTCAACTATTTATACAGTCACGGTTGGGGTTACGTTTCGTTTCCGTTTTTACTTCTGTTGTTAACTTGCCTTTAACTAAAGCTATCCTTTTATTATTACATCAATAGCTTAGCAAACAAACGGGTAACTGCTATTAGTTCATTTCAATGGCGCAGTAGTTAAGTCACTGCCGAGAGAAGGAGTTCTAATCAGTGTCATACCTGTGTTGTGGGACGTTCCTGTATAGCACATTTCCAAGATTTAATATGAATTAAGTGGTATGCTTGTGATGCATGTATGAGTTTGATGATTATATAACAACGAATGGTGCCTGTCAAACTCAAATTTATGAAAACGTTATAATAGCTGGGCGTGATTCCCAAATACATTTAGCTATCTCAGATACTAATTTGGCAGAACTGATACAGTCAAACTAATTAAGACACATAACATGTTACATAAAACAATTAAATACGTTAATAAATCATTTATTACTCATCATTTTCTATCTGATACATCTATTCCCTTTCATACGAATTTAAGCCAAAGGCATAAACATATGCTATACTAATTAAAATAAAAACTAATATCTATGCCACTGGCAGGAAGATATGAACGACATATTTAAGTGGTAAATATCCCAAGAGAATGCCAGCTATCGATATTTGGAATTGTTCTTTCTAATTAAGCAGTAAATTATATTATTTTATTCTTTGCACAGTTCAACATTGACAATCGGATTCCGGGAGAGAGAAAATAATTGTTGCGAAATGAATACGTCATATTTGTTTATTCTTATAATTCATTAATGAATATAGAAACACGAATGTTTTTGAAACGTGTTATACAAACTATAAATTTACATTGCAGTGGAGATTACCTAGTTAATGACGTGGAGGATACGATGAGAAAAACAGTTGTTTTAAGAGCTTATTTGTAAGGTAGATATTTATATAAATGTTTGTTATCATATATGACAGAAATAAATAATATTCAACAGAAAATCTTTGACCAAAATGAATTTAAAGTTTTATTAAATTCAAAATGCCTGGCTTAGCTACACAATCGTCTACTTGAACAGTTTTGAAAATTTACTACGATTTACTCGAACCTAACAGCTAGCCCTCATACGTTTCCGTTCATCACTAAGGGAACGTTCATTCACGCTTAATTTAGCGTCCCTATGTATATGCAGTTAGGTGTGGTGGGATCTAAATTAAAGCGCCTATCCACTTGATCTATTTGACCCATGGTCGAGAAGAGCGGATTTCAGGCAGATCTCCGATACTGCGAATGACACGTCGGGATTATAATAGCTATGCATTTAAAAGAATTCCTATATCAGTGTAATCTAATTACTCATAATATGGGAAAAACCTCTGTCCGCAGCTTACTACCCATGGAGATGCCTGCCGGAGTAACAAACGACTTCAGGAGTATAAATCCATCAAGCAGCATTGTATGAATTAATAGGTCGTTTCGCCAGACCACATAAGAGGACAACAATATATATTCTACATTATACATAACAAAGCTAATAAACTCAAACATGTTGCAACAACGACATAACTTTCTTACATTGGTGTAATAAGGAATCTGGATGGAAATAAATAAGATGTCTGACACGGGCAATGTGCGTTTTAGGGTACATAGTAAGAGGCAACAGGCACAGAGCATCAACATATCTAAACATCCTTCGAAACCTACCTCCATAAATCTAAATACAACTATACATACATGTGTCTGGTCTACTCATCAGCCTGTGGGAACCGGCTAATTCGCTTTTCGTACTCGACAAATGTGCTAAGCCCACAGGAAAGTGGCTACTTGCATGCTGCGTACACAAGCGGGAGCACGTGAAACATACCATTTGACCCAACAGCTAGCAGTAAACAACACGTACGTGTGGTTCAGGGGCGACTTACTACATACATATGATAACTACTTTGACACCACAGTTTACATTCAACAGTAATTTGCTGTGGTCCAAAAGAAACGTTTATATAAAAAAACATTTCGAAACCTCAGATGGTGACCTCAGCTTTATTCTGGGTTCGATTAACTGAATAAATCCTACCTATATGAACCGTTTCGATACGCGTCCGACGTGTGTGTATTTGTGTGTGTGTGTGTCCCCTCTTTCTCTCTCTATCTGTGTGTGTTTGTGTGTGTGTGCTTTCTATCTCTCTAAATATATTAACAAAAGAAAGAGCTAACATTAGGAACCAACGAACGAGACTCCCAGTTTAAAGTGGGGGATTCAGTTCAGTCAATTATACAAACGCGGCACTACATTTCAAAATAGCCATTAGATGACAGCAAACTCAAGATGATAACAATATCAAGCTTATCCAGTTGCGGGCCTACTCTAATGGACAAAAACTAAATCACTTAGAATCATGATAGACCGATCTAATGTTACACACGCAATGATATCAGGTTTGAGCACTGGTCGGCTGAAGGAGTCCGGGGTTTCCTCACCAGAGTATCAATGTCCTTCTAACATTTCCTATTGCACCAAAGGGTACCTTGATATTTGAAAAATTAAAATAACATTATTGGAAGTTCTTCCAGTGTTTCTTTTTAATATGCCGTCAAATGTCATCTCGTTTCTATATTTGTGTACGTGCTATTCATGCCAACCGATGATATACCAAAATATTTCCACAGGACACATTATCCCATTCACTGATCTATACGCACGTTTGTGATATTTTCCATTAAGTTGTAAAAAGTTGAAATTAGAATATCAAACACGACTATTCTATTTAATATTCTAATCCAGTAAAAGTAGTATTTAATAATTTCTTGATCCAATGTCGTGCTATGAAGATGATGCAATAATATATCTACGAAATTGATGAGCAACACTACTGTCGCCGACGCCAACGTTAATGACGCTCTTGATGTAAGCAGGACAATAGGAAAATAGCAAAAGATAGTCAGTTATATAAATTTATTTGTTTGTTTCGTGTTGGCTTATTTTGGTTGTGTGTGAGTTTATGTGTGTGTGTGTGTGTGTCTGTGTGTACGTCTATGTGTGTGTGTATGTGTGCATTGTGTATATGTTTATGTTCGTGTGTGTGTGTGTGTGCGCGCGCGCGCGCGTGTGTGTGTGTATTATCATTAGTATGCTGACAACTACGAAACTGAATTCACAGAATAATCCTTCCTTGATGGCACTTCACTAGACAATAACACGCATACACAATTATAAAGTGTTCGGTTAATCATAGCGTTAGGCACACAATTCACAAAGCACGTTCCCCAGAAAAATCTTTTCATATTTTGTATTTCAAAATGTAAATTTTACTGTTTAGCCGAGAATATATATAAATAAAATATCCCTCTGGATTGAAATATATGTTGCTTGTCTATGCTATACAAGAACGCATTAATATATTAGTAGTACTAAATATAATTTCATCATCCAAATTGTATAAGTATAAAGACATACATAATATAAAACAAATTGTATTTACAATGTTTACCTCCAAGGTAATAACAATTGATATTTACAATTCACATGGATATAAGTTAAAAGAAATTACAACGCATTAGATATCTCATTAATTCCTCATCTATAGCTAACAGCTTATTATATCACGTACAACCCCACATAAACAAGGAAATCCTAACTCATATTTCATATTTGTCTGGATCAAATGTTCAACTATGATAATATCAACACGTTGTATTGAGATTTCAACAAAACCGCACGGTATTAATGTTTACAGTGTATGTTAATTATATTTAGTGTGTATAAATTATATATATATATATATATATATATATATATATATATATATATATATATATATATATATAAAAACACAGCAACACATGTACGTAGATAAATATTTCAGCACAGCAGGTCAGACGCTGTGGAATAAGTTACCTAATCACATTGAACCCACAGCTAATTACTTTAATTAGTTTATTTAAAATATACGAATTCAGTATATTTTTGTAAAAACATTTGTTTATGGTATGTCAACCAGAAAATGTTTTGTTTCTATTTTCCGTGTAATGAGACTTGCAGCGGATCAAGGTAATGAAGATTGGTGTTTTACGCCCACTGTTATGTACATGATAGGCTAAATGGGCCGACATACCTCTTAGGGTAATTAAGCGAAGTCAAAGATGAAACCCCCGTTCAAATATGTCCACGCTGTGGTTCGAACTCAGGTGGTAGTGATATGTGGTCCAACGCGCTACCAACTAGACCACAGAGGCACCCTCAGCAGATCAAGCTGATTAAAGTGTTATATCAATTATTAGTTTTTATTATTTAAGTTTTATTATTATTATAACAATTCGTAGAACATAAAACATGCTATGAGGAGATGTTCTCAAAGAAGGTTATTGTAAATAAGATTGAAACCATTTAAGTACTTCACCTGATAGACCAACAATTTCCTTCAACCTAGGAATAGTACGATATAGACACCTCTTTCAAAGAAGAAAGGTTATATTGTTTTACTTTCATCAAATGTAATAATAATTTAATTTTTAACCAAGCCAAGACTGTTTCTGGGCTTTGACAGCTTTCATATGCAGGCTGCTGTGATCATCACTGATTAAATATTTGCCTTATACAAAAAACTGCCATTCCTATGCGCTTAGATAATGATGTTAAATGCAAGACAGGTCTGTAATTGATCAGAAAATCACAGCCCAAACTGAACGTTTTAACTAGCAGATTTCAAGGGTATATTTCGTGAATCTTAAGAAAACACATAAGGATGTGATTCGTTAACACACCATTTAATTGGTTCAATTATAACATCCTGAAACATGTTCACAAAAACTTTAGACATATAATTAACTTCGTAAAAAAAACATTAAGTGAGCCGTTTAACAAATATCTAAAATCAGTCTCTGTAAGAGGCTTAAATGAATTCTTACTCGTTTCTTGCCTATACCGATCTTAATCAAAGCATCGCACTGTCGCATATTGTACGTAATATTGGTGTTACATTTGATAGTGATTTTAAGTTCAGAAAACATATCCCCCTGACAAGTTCCCGCTGCTCCTACCGTATGCTGCTTCTTCGCCGTATTCATCGCTACAGAACCAATTTATATTAGGATTTATTACTTCAACTATCTTTTTTATAATATCGCATCTAAAAATATTGCACATCTTCAGTGTGTTTAGAACTGCTTGGGTAGGGTTGTCACGTGGTCTCTTCAGTGTTTCGGTTGCCATTTTTGAAATTACTTCATTGCATCCCTGTTCAATATCTCACCATTATCAAACTCTTTGCCATTGACCTATATTTCTTCCAGAGAACCTTCGTATGTGTTTTCCATGCTTTCTCTAGCATCCAAACCCAGATTACCCCATTCATCTGGTTTTCACCTTGATGTCTGTTCCAAGGTTTAAAACTCGACCCGGCACTAGTGATTTTCCAGTTGCTGTCCCTACTCCTAGGATCCCACTCCTTGAATATGTTAAGTTATGGAATAGAATAGTTACTTTAGTCAGCAACTAAACACTCATATTTTCGGACTTGCTTATTCCCTCAAGGTTTCCATGGCATTCGATCAATTTTTGAGGAATTTTGCTTTGTACCTTGACTATGATATTGCTTAACCCTTGTACTAGCTGCACTACTGAGCTCGACTCTCTTCAAGGATATTGGCGCCATATAATTTATTATTATTATTATTATTATTATTATTATTATTATTATTATTATATTATTATTATTATTATTATTACAACTACTGCTACTACTACTACTACTACTACTACTACAACTACTAATCTACTACTACTAATACCAATAGTGCTTCCAGTGATAAGGATCAGAATCGGAACCAATTATGGTTATTCAAAATTGTTGGACGGACAACAATAAGTAAAACAATAAGTCATATCTTAAATAGCAATAGTTGCTAAATCTATGCAATCTAATCTACGCACTAAATCACTAGTGTAGTAGTGTAGCTTAAGTAATAGCTGAACTGTCTAAGAATAACTATAATGCATTAACATCGATAAGAAATTATATTTCACCCCATTATGCTGATGTTTGCTCTCTATCAAGAGCATTGTCAATTAGTACTATATATTTCTGGTGTTAACGCAGTTGTTCCTTACATAACTTCCTGCGTAACTCTTATATCCAATTAAGAATGATGTGAACTATTTTATGGCCTACGATATTATTACCTGTTACGATATTTCACTTCCAAATGAAAAGCGCCAATTCCAAATCATTACCCAATATAATATTATTTTCTCCATTACAATATTAAAGTTCTCTCTTCTTTTCATATGAACAATGTTTTTTTCTAAACTGGCATGCTTGCGTAAAAAAAGAATATCAGTTAGCTCAAAATATGGGAACCTGAGTAGGTTCATGAAAAACGCCTATACTTTATAACTACAGGATATGATGAATATGACCTCGTGTTTTCTCCCCAAATTTAAATTCATCTTTCTGTAAAGAATACGGAATACCAGCTACAGTTATATCCTTTTTCACTGATTGAGAGGAGTGTGTTATTAGATGAAGAGCAAATACTTGGCCTTTGCCAGTAGTACTTTAATACAGTGCATTAAATGGTTGTATTATTCGTACAATATCAAACATCTTATTATTCACATGCCTCCTGCTGAGAATATAATATTAATACGTTCGGAATCACAAACTGATTTTTCTTGGATCTATTATTTTCCTGAAAATTGTCGTTGCTTTGTATTTTTATTGGCACAGTAGCATACACCAAGGGATCTACAATACGTGTATCTAATGTTGTCTGATGAAGAGTTCTCTATTCATGATAAAAATGCCGAATGATGAGGAAACTCCTTCAGTATAGACAACTCATCTACTGGGGTTGTCGTGTTGACATAGCTATCAAAATATAATTGATCAGTATTGGGGAATATCGTGAGGCAAAACAACTTTATTATATAGGTGTGTGCTGTCAACAATGCCATTATTCCTTGAGATCATCATCTTCCTTTGTCTGTGAGCTTTTTATTCATAATGTCCTTATGTTAAATACCCCTTACTGTTGCTCATCTGTTAAAACACATATTACATTTACTTTCAATTATTTAATTATTGATCATCGCCAATTGATAACAAGCTAATATAAGAAAATCCAATAAATCGCATATCAATATTCAGATTGTTTTAAGTCTCTTATGTACCTGAATGATGATTGGCTGCAGCTTCATAAGTACACCATCTTATCATATGGCGACTATAGTATGGATTAGATCTTATTTATATTATTCATATGAATATATTGGTGCAATCACAACAAATATATTGGAATTAAGGACAAAATATCTCAAACTTTAAAATGTATTCTTAAAAGACAAATAATGCATTGTATACATAATCAATACCAAAATAAGTTTCTTTTTATCACAGTTTATGACTGGAGAATTAAAATTGTATAAACAAATTAGCATTTAATGTTAACTATATGTATTGGTACCATCTGATATGCTGAGTAATTATATACCTTAATAAAACACATATCTACTTTGTTGAGTGGGATTTTATTTCGGATGTATCATCGCTATTATAAAATTGTTACCGTGCACATCCATGTTAATGTGTTGATTATGTCTTGTATTCTATGAGATATTGTACTTTTCTCCCTACCGCCCACCTGTCTTTTCTGCTGTCATATATAAGATATATGTCCCAGGTCCCAGGTCGATATTGTTTTACTTTCAAGTGTCTCTTTAAATAACAATGCCAGACGGCCAGTTGGTTCCGAACCTAACAGAAGACACCTAATAACATCATTCACATGCAGTTGCTATGAGAGTTACCTGGTGTTCGGTGTTAATATGATTCGTTTACGGCGCCTCCATGGCGTAACTGGGAGAGTAGGGGGTCATATATTTCTACCCCTGAGTTATTATTTCGTTGTTAGTGTGTTAAAGGGCGGTTTATTTTAACTTTCTTCACCAGATTATCTTGGCAGTATTTATAAATAACATATTTCAATATTTTTGGTAAATGTCTAGATGGTAAATGGCTACGGCATTAAAATAAGTCAATTACAGGCTTATATCAGCTGAAAGTATTTCGTGACCTACATTTCATAAATCTCTTCCTTTCGAAAAGATCAAGTATAATAATAGGCAAATTAGTCAGAACCCTACTGAACCAGGTCAACATATTCGGTTCTTGACACTATCTCGATTGATCCTTTCCTCTTTAGTTTCAACTTAAACATCCACGTAATAAATTGTGAAAAGTATCAGCCAATATATGTGTGAGTGTGTATGTATATATATATATATATATATATATATATATATATGTGTGTGTGTATGTATGTGTGCATGTGCGTGTGCGTTTGTGTCTGTGCGTGTATGTGTGCTTGAGAGCATGTGTACGCGTGAGCGCGTGTATATGTGTGTTTTAAAAACAAATATTAATATTCAATTTGTATGTCTAGATATGAGCTCAATTGGATGTTTTGACTGTATATATATATTTTAAGTACATATTAAAAGAAAAGCCAACACAAATCAATGCCATCAACCTAGTTACTGAGACGACGATTATGCGGTTTAGTTGACAATGTTCTTTGAAGTGTAGTCTCTTCTAATTAACGTTGCTCTCGCCAACCAAGTTACAGTGTTGTAACACATTTATAATGATGCCCCTTACCTCAGACACAATAAAGTGATATCATTTCTTACCGAGTTACATGAATGAAAAAAAATAATTCTGGAATGTATTTTTCTAATTAGCAAATTTCCATTAAGGAAGTCATTCAAATGCATTTGCTTCAATTACTAATTTCGTTTGTCGAGACTTCTAATTGATTCCTGGATTGTAATGTTGATAAATATTATTTTTAAATACCAGCATAATTAATGTAGTTTTTTTCTTGTTCGAATAAAGCTGAACCGGACGTATATTATTTTTATCTCATTCCCAAGTGCTTTGGATCCTACAATGAATTATTAATCGAAAACGTAAATTTATCAATATGATGCGCTTATTCTAATAACTCCATTATCTTTCTTACTGCAATGAGAACGATGTTGAATTATGGAGCAATTCAACATTGTGACAATATCAATCACACTGTCGCTATGTGATTCTCTATTTATAATAATTAGTCCATCGCTAAAGAACCAGTTATTTCCAAACAACAAACGAGATACAACGGTGACGTAGCTGTTACAACACAGCGCAATACAATTCAAGTGTAAGATTTGAATCCTAGTTATAGTTGTGTTCGTGAGTCTTTGCCCTTGAGTGTCGCTTAGCGATCAAATGCCCAATCAGGGATCAGGACCGAAGCTGAACAAACACCCCACACATTCCAAACAACAGACTAACTACAGAAGACAGAAAATAATATGTACCTAATGTATCGACCATGATTTGCTGGAATTTAATCCCTAGATACGAAAATTATATGAACATAATGGATTTATTATTGGATTAGATAAATAATTTTGTTTAGAAAACACTGAAATATATAGTATCAGAAAATATTGCTTTGCCATCGATCTAGTCAAGAATGAACAGAACACTAAATTGGAATACATCCATAACGCGCCGGTGTTGGCATAGGTAATATGATCTTTTGAATAGGCATTATAAATAATGTTGGACGGACTTTGTCCTTGTGGATCATTTATCAGAATCTTTCATTACTTTATTTTTTAATTTGATACGCAGCCATTGAGTGTCAAATAGAAAAACATGTGGCGAATTGTACTCGCTTATTTAAATGGGGGTCATCATCCACAGCTTAATGGATAGTTCTAAAGAAATACTAACCATTACACCGTCATTGCCAGGAAGATGTTTCTTTTCATTTCCACTTCTCTAGGATGGGATGGTATGTGGTGATACAAGAAAAGTCCGTGGTTGGATAATATGTAATTGATTCGTTTTATCCATTTACAATTAGTACATGGGAGCAGTATATTCCATGACTCTTGACTGTAGTATCATACTGTATATATATATATATATATATATATATATATATATATATATATATATATATATATATATATATATATAGTTAACCTGTACTTCCTTAGTTTCTATTATATATAAATCAGAAGAATATGATAATATAAATATCTAGGAATAAGAATGTCAAACCCAGATTTATGAAACCATTATAATTGTTAATCGTGTTTCACACAGATACATTTAGCTATCTGAGACTATACATCATACAAAACCGATACAATAAAACGAATTAAGATACATTACATATTATTCTAAGTGGTGGAAATGGAACGTTCTTGGTCATTTGCCATCATATACCTGTACTATCTATGCCAGTTCAGGCCAAAGGTTTTGAAAACAATTATGAATTAATGTAATTCCTTTTTCATAACAAAATTAGTATTTATGCAATAGAGGTATTGTAAAGTATGAATATCAAATACAATAGCTGAATAAACATCATGGTTTTATAGGATAACTTTGGAACTATTAGAATGTGTAAACAAAATTCATAAACAAAATATGGCACAACCTACTAGGAACATATAGAATAAGTTGTGGAAAGACAGACCTATGCAGTGCTCCATATATAAAATATAGCGCTGACTACTGAATAACAAATGAGAGATTAATGAGAACATCGTATCTGTAACAATAAAAATGCTAACATTTTTAGTTCATCTGGTAAAATTAAGTGTATAATTGCAGATACAAGTGCTTCTATCAACTAATATTCAAATATTGTTCACTATAATTATCAATGCATTTTGAAAATAATATTGTGAGTCTTGATACTAAGATGACCAACCTAAATGGAGATATTTCATGAAGCACACCAATAATGATAAGCTAGCACTAATTCTCTACCGATTTGAATAAATATGATTTTAATAATAATCTTTGCAAAACTGTTCTTTTACGTGAGTCGTTGAGCCTTTATCTTTAACTCGATTGTTGTTATTAATTTCATAGTGAACATTAAACCTCAAGCCTCGTTCATTTCACTTAGTAATGGCACGCGACACTTTCTATTTTTATTGACATGTAACAAGGCAGTATACAAGAAAACATATATTTTCCCTTAATATCATTCATTTTATATTAGCGTCTAGTGTCTCAAGCAAGTATGTTATTTCGTGAAGTTATGAATATCACTATAAATGTGTGTAAGATAATGCAGATTATAAACAAATCTTATTCTAGCATACCAAATTGGTTACAATGTGCATGACTCGTCCAGGCGTTATCTAATACATCATTCAGACATATCTAGTAGCAGATAATTGATGCTATTCAACCAGACAACAAACCATTTAAATGGACATATTATGCAATATATTTAAAAGTTAATACTGTATACAACTTGTCTATGGATGCTTCTGCCCGCTGTAAAAAAACTGACCTTTGAAGAGAGTGACAATTGGGTTATATAGTTTATCTAGTATTGCTTTGTAGAAAGATACAGCAATTGAAAAATAGCTATAAATAGGGCTGCTTAGATAATTAAGCTAAACATTCTCACTACTGCCGTGATCTGACTTGGGTGTTCTACTTCCCAAACTCCACGGCTGTAGGTGATCTGACTTGGGTGTTTTACACACCCAAACTCCACGGCTGTAGGTGATTCGCATTTTGATTTTGCTTGGCGGCTTAGGGACTGGTGAGACAGTACACATGTCTCAGCAAGAAAAGTCGCCACTCTGGATTCAGTCCCCCTGAAGAAACGTCCAGAGTTTGAATTCACGGTTCGAGATTCTCTGTGCCTGTTCCTTATAATACACAGCTAAAACACACACACAAATAAGTACCATCAGACTAGTTGTCGATGGCAATAAGAAATTCAATAGCTTCAAAAATGATGTGCTGGTAAACATCTGTAAATATTATATTAGCCGACGGATGAAAGAAATGTAGACATGAAGTAAAGATAGTTATCAAAACAATATTAATAATCTACAAAATGCCCCCTTATATCTTTTATATAGCATCTATTCGAATAACAGCAAGATATAAACCTTATGTATAGGCTGTAAATATCCCGAGATAAGCTCAGCTATCGATATATGGTGTAGTTGGCTGTTAAAGGTTAGATTAATTCGGGCTTCTTTCTATTTTGCTAGTACAAGTAACAAAGAAAGAATAATGTAAAGAACGATATATATATATATATATATATATATATATATATATATATATATATATATATATATATATATTTATATTGTTTTTATTATTATTATTTTAATTATATATATTATATATATATATATATATATATATATATATATATATATATATATATGAAATTAATTCATATAAATAAAAAATAATACTCTATGAATGTGGAATAAGGGGAAAATAATATATTGTTCTGATTCTAAAATCAACATACTTTATTTGTCTTTAATTATTTAACTTTATTTATTATCTAAGGTAAATACTACAATTTGTTTTATTTTAGTTATTCGGTGAGTATCTGTTTACTGTGAAATAACCTCATCTTCAATATTTCTTATGACAGTCATTTTTATACGATCATTTCATATCTTGTATTCAATCGTTAACGTAAATGATAACCACAAAAAGCAAATACATGAACATCATGCGTGAATGCTTACCATGGACTACGTCATAGAAAACCCTACAATCGTGATATAGACACAAATGATTATATAATCTGAATATTCTCTAAATGCCTAGTACTTATACGCTAACATTGACAAACACATATAGCCACAAAAGAGTCAATTCTACGAGAGTAATTATTAGTTGATTAGATAAATTTATTTGATTCACTATTGTCAAATGTTTTCCAGCCATAACAAACCCCATGTTTGTTAAAAAGGTTCAAATGTTCGAGGACATCACCCAGGTAACATGGTTGACCTTTATTATAATCTTTATTGTCTTAAGTAATCCGAGTAGTCAATTATAGTTGTTCTCTAAGACGTGTTATGGGTGAGGATGAGAGGTTTTAGATTGTTTACTACTGCAAGTTTTTTATATATATATATATATATATATATATATATATATATATATATATATATATATATATATATATATAATATATAAACAACGCTACAATACTCCAGGTGTGTCTGATGCTCCAGCTAAAGCCACAAACAAACATCAGTTATTAATCCGTCATTAAACTAGAATAACTTATTACAAGAACTCTGTTTTATAAAACTGCTATTACGGTGAACCTTTCTTTCCGTGCGAGGATCATCAACTTTGGTGACAATAAAAACAATTATCATGGAGCCGGGTGTTTCATTTTATACCACAGGTTATATAAATACAGCTGCTTTACCAATTGCTGGATGTGCATTAGGAAGTCATCAACATTATTCTTATTTCTATAAGCATAACCATTACTCATATTATGTGATCCATTACCCGCATATATGTTTATTCTTGCATAGCATTTTCTCTATATATTCTCTCTAATGCTCCTGTTAATCTAGTTGGTTTAATACATTTTCATGGTGTATTTGCAGTTGATTTTATGAATAAATGCATATATGTTATCATAAACTGCTTCCAGACTCGCGAAGATATTTCTTGACGTATTGCAGTTATTTATTAAGATACAGATAATTTAAATTGTGTATTTTTAATGCCATCGTCTATCGTTTGAGACATCCATTGAAGATCCACCTTTAATTAATATCGTGAAAGGTTTATATAAAGCAATGGAGTGTGACATTAAAAGAAAAGAATTGATCTCAAAAGTTAACATATGGTATATGCTTACAGATTGTTCCCAAGTGTTACAATAAAATATAATTTAAAAAAAGGAAATATTGTACACATAGAGACCTACACATGTTAAACGTTTGTTTCAATTATTTCAGATCACTTAATGTCTTTTTTCGATTGATGTACAACAAACTTAATTTCTTTTAAGCAGACTAAAAACTATAATGAACTAAAACGATATATCATCTGATTTAATAGTGAAATGTTAATCTGTATAAAATCAGTAGCATCTACCTGCATATGAACTCACGCACGCGCACGCACACGCACACACACACACACACGCACACGCACACACACACATACACATACACACACACAACACAAAACATAAAAAATATATATATATATATATATTATAAAATTTATATATGTATATATATAATATATATATATATATATATATATATATATATATATATATATATTACCAGAATTATTGAGCTTGTATTTCAGCCGAGTATATCCTTCCTTCCTTCAAGTCTTAGACTACTTAAAAGCCACTCCTTCGTACCCACTATTGTATTAGAGCAAGTGAAATCCGCACTTCACTTGCCCATGATTACACATTCCACTCAAGCTTGATTGATTCCTAGCGGCAATTTGGTTCGCTTTCTATTGTCATACTCTCAGAAGGACTGGGCCTATTCAAATGTTAGTTTTAATGTAACGTATTAGCTTGCCAGTGTGAATAACTATGGCACTATGATGAGTATGCTGGTGATGGATTATTTGTTAAACGTTATACATAGCCTATGGTCTTCAATTATTCGTCTACTATTTTACACTCAAGTAGAGTAGGCGAAAGTAAGGTTTTGAGTTTTGAATGAAATACTTGTCATATCTGCCATTAAATTATGTTAGTTTGTTAATTTAAGTGTACAATTGTAGTGTGACATTTTGATGGTGATGCTCAGTTGACGGCTATTTACGATGCCAGTTCAATACATATTATTTTATTGTCTCCTGATTATCGATGCGTGCGCTCTAGTTGTTGCATTATTTATGCAATGTTTAGATGTACAACACTCTACCTTAGGCCATTGTTGTATAATAATCTAGTGATACACTATGGAATTAGATATGTTGGGTGTGAAAGGTCCTATTATTTCATAGATAACAAATCATCACTCTGTCTATTTTGTATTCATAAATACGAGGCTAATAAAACAATCAACAATAATCTGCTGTTGGAATGTTTACGCAAAATACAAATAAACAAGTGCATGTTTTAGGCAAACTACTCTATGCATGTTACCTATACGGGATTATAACTGCGTTTGGCAGGTCTAATACCAGTTTTCTTCTGTATATAGAGTGATGTATTGTATTATCTACAACTTCACTTAGAAAACTGATTATGAAACATTTAAATTTGAAGAATCTAATACGACACGTCCATAATAAAGTTAATGTGTTACCTAATTAAATGTATTTACAGGCATGCCAGTCTAAAGTTATTTTATTTGTCATTTTTTATCATGACATGACTCCGTCTCCGTAGATCTCCCTACAATTTGCTTTACCTGCCTGGTATTCTAAGTACTATCTGTAATATTTATAATTACTTAAGTAAAGGCATTTTTTTGTTTGTTGTCTATCTATATATATTTAGTTAAGTCGTCGCGAAGTTATTGGTTTTTATTTAATGATAGTCTTAAACATAGTTGCCGCAATATTGTTTAGAGGGCGTAGATTGACGAGCCGTGATAGCGCAGTTTGTTAGAGCGTAGGACTCGTACTTAAAGGGTCGCGGGTTCGAGACAATGCTGCAATACTGTCATATGATGACTGGTTGACTCAGCCATAAAATCAGAACCTCATAGGACGCGTGATGTGTGCTGGATTGGAACAGGTCTGAGTCAGAGATAATAATACTGTAAACCGCCTTATCGTAGCTATCTAGCTGAATTGCGCGTTATATAAATGCCACAATGGGAACCGAAACAAACATTTGTGTTTGTTGGCGCATTAGCGTTTATTTACACTTGTACCCGTATGCATGCGTATGCGTGTATATATCTGTATATGCATATACACGTTTCTTTGTATATACCGATATATATGGGCGCTTGCAGATCTCTCCCAATTTCATTAACACAGCAAAGCTCATAAGTGACATGTCGTTTGACCAATTTACTAAATTATTAAGTACATGAAACGCACTCAGATTTCCGTAATGTAAATACTCTCATCAGAACATACCGAAAACATATAAACATCTGAGATAACTACTCGAATTAATCGAGTTGTCTATATCTCCAACTCCATTAATTAATGCTTAAATTAGTTTTGAATAACATAGCTCATTACTACTACATGACATTCCACATTTGCTTGCAAACTGAAAGAATAGAAAGTGTATTCGTCCATATAGAGAACTTGAAACTATAAAAACTTAATTATTGACCCTACTAATATAGTTAAAGCACATCACTGCAAATGTAAAGAGCATTTAGCATAATCTCGATACATTTATTTATAAACGCCAAATGTGAACCAACCAAACGTCATGTTCATCGCAACATAAAAAGTGCTTAAAATGCCCTTAGTGAAGAATTATAATACTCCGATAAGAGGATTTTTCGGACAA
>JAODUP010001406.1:17500-56219 GCA_025642065.1 Paralvinella palmiformis | reverse complement strand
GTGCTTCAATCAACCCTGAAATCCCGCCGACCATGGGTCAAGTAGATCAAGTGGATAGGCGCTTTAATTTAGATCTCACCACATCTAACTGCATATACTTAGGGACGGTAAATTAGGCGTGAATGAACGTTCACTTAGTGATGAACGGAAACGTATGAGGATTAGCTGTTAGGTTCGAGTAAATCATAGTATTTTCTCAGGTTTGAGACGATATTTCGTTTTAGTCCAGTAATAATCCATTGTGTGGTATTGCTACTTTGTTTTTATTTTAGTTAAATCACTTAATTGAGTCTATACTGAGTGAGTGTACATTCTCTTTGTTATGAACAAACTATAATGTTTGTTAACACGCTGAGGGTATATAAAAGGCTTAAATTTTCCCCTAGGTTAGAGAAGAACTTCGACGCCAGACTAGTCGGACGTGTTGATAAATGGTTCATATAGGTAGGATTTATTCAGTTATTCGAACCCAGGATAAAGCTGAGGTCAGCATCTGAGGTGTCGAAATGTTTTATATACAGGTTTCTTTTGGACCACAGAAAATTACTGTTGAATGTAAACTGTGGTGTCAAAATAGTTTATGATGTGTATGTAGCAAGTCACCATTGAACCACACGCACGTGTTGTTTGCTGCGAGCTGTGGTATCAAATGGTATGTTTTTACGTGCTTCCGCTTTTTGTACGTAGCCTGCATGTAGCCGCTTTCCTGTGGGCGTGACATATTTGTCGCGTACGAAAAGCGAATTAGCTGGTTCCCACAGGCTGATGAGTAGACCAGACACATGCTTAGGTATACGCACACATTTATCAATATGTGGAGGTATGGAACATTTTATTTTTAGATTAATGTATGTATAGTTGTATTTGTATTTATATTTATGGAGGTAGGTCTCGAAGGATGTTTAGATATGTTGCTGTTCTGTGGATGTTGCACGCGGATATATATATATATATATATATATATATATATATATATATATATATATATATGCCTTTGAATCTTTACGTCAGTATGTTATCATCATTCAGGATGATAAATCGAAAGTGTTACATCGTAAGTATACAACAACCAATAGTTCCTGAAATGCAATATCTCTGCAGAAGTGCAGATCATTTCAGCTGTATTCAGATAGTATAGGATAGTTTAATATTCGGATGTAAATTTGTCATATATTCTACATCAAAGTTTAACCTGTAAAACTCTACAGACGGAATCGAATCCTAGTATTAGCTGTTTCTGCACTCACTCACTCACTCACTCACTCACTCACTCACTCACTCACTCACTCACTCACTCACTCACTCACTCACTCACTCACTCACTCACTCACTCACTCACTCACTCACTCACTCACTCACTCACTCACTCACTCACTCACTCACTCACTCACTCACTCACTCTTCTACCCAAGCACTCACCCACTCACTCATCCTTCTACCCACCTACCCACGCACTCACTCACTGACACATCCTTCTACCAACCTACCCACGCACTCACTCACTCACTCACTCATCCATCTACCCACCCACGCACTCACTCACTCACTCACTCACTCATCCATCTACCCACATACCCACGCACAATCACTCACTCACTCAATCGCACAATAACTCAATCACTCACTCGCACAATCACTCACCCACTCACTCGCACCAATCACTAACTCACTCCACTCACTCACTCACTCATCCATCTACTCACTCAGTCATCCTTCTACCCACGCACTCATTCACTCACTCATCCTTCTACCCACGCACTTACTCACTCACTCACTCCATCTACCCACCTACCCACCCACGCACTCACTCACTCACTCACTCACTCACTCATCCATCTACCCACCCACTCACTCACTCACTCACTCACTCACTCATCCATCTACCCACCTACCCACCCACGCACTTACTCACTTACTCATCCATCTACCCACCTACCCACGCACAATCACTCACTCACTCACTCATCCATCTACCCACCTACCCACGCACAATCACTCACTCACTCACTCACTCACTCACTCACTCGCACAATCACTCATTCACTCGCACAATCACTCACTCACTCACTCATTCGTTCACTCACTCACTCACTCACTCATCCAATCACTCATCCACTCATTCACTCACTCGCACACTCACTCATTTACTCACTCAATCAATCACTCAATTATTCACTCACTCCCAACAAGACCCTTTGTCTATTCTATACTTATGTTCCCTAAATAAGTCTGTACACACGAATGAAACACCCAGAGGCGTATTGAAACTGTGGAACTCCATTGCTTTGGCCTGCCACTTTACCCCATTACAGATATAAATGTCTTTACGATGCCTCCTAGGTCCTCTTCTGCGTCATCTCCTTGTCAGCAAATCGAAACCCCAAACACTATCTAATCATTGGTTGTCAGAGCTGTCGCCAGATGTCACTAGCATACCATTCAGAGATCTAATATGTCCACCGAGACACCTCATTCTATGGGTTAGTTCAAATGGCCTTGGGATCCTTCAGGGCTCTCATTCTTGACATCTATGATTCGCCAAGGGCAAGATTCTTCAGGACACCGGTGTCAGGATTTCGCCAGAAACTCTAACTTGAACGGAGCGCATATATATTAATGGCTGCAGGCGTCGTAAGATGGCGCTCAAGTTCTTAACCAAACGATTTCTAGAAAGAATGATTACTCTTTTTTTTAATTCCAAAGCCGTTGTGATTTATGTTTCGTGTTTAGCTTTATTAAAAAGGCAAATTACAACAATTATCCCATCTTCGTCTGTCTTAGTCAAGCATAACGCCCCCCTTTCAGGACAGGTAAAACACTACTCTATATCTAAAGATGAGGATACATGATAGGAAGGAGAGTTAGAGAGTTAGAGAGAGATGGAGAAAGTGTGTGTGTGTGTATGTGTTTTTTAGCTGTGTATAATAAGGCACAGGCACAGATAATCTCGAACCGTGAATTCAAACTCTGGACGTCTCTCTCTCTCTCTCTCTCTCTCTCTCTCTCTCTCTCTCTCTCTCTCGTGTGTGTGTGTGTGTGTGTGTGTGTGTGTGTGTGTGTGTGTGTGTGTGTGTGTGTGAGAGAGAGAGAGAGAAACAGAGAAAGGAAGAGAGAAAAGTGGGATATTTATATATATATATATATATATATATATATATATATATAGAGAGAGAGAGAGAGAGAGAGAGAGAGAGAGAGAGAGAGAGAGAGAGAGTTAATTATATCCAGATAGAGCCTTACAATCCGGCTAATGGTGTCATCAGAGTTGTTCTTCAACATTTAGGATCTTATCCAAACGTACAATGACTTGTCAAATCATCAAACACCCCTAACGTCAACATAAACAAAACAACGGGATCCATTTAAATCGTTAATAAACTTATTTGGGTATCAGTTTTGAAATCAGCTAATAGGCTGATAGAAAGACGGAAGGTACCAGGTTACGATTAATAAAGGGCGCAACACGTTTTCGGGGTGGTCATTGACTGTTGGCCATACAATATTCCAGCCATCTATGGAGCATTGAATGCGAGCAAACTAAATCAATTGAGCCCCGTTGTGTCGGCAGACCTCGTACCTAACGCATATGGCCACGCCAAGTAGAAAATGGCCGACACAGGACAAAGGAGACAGGAAGTCCGGTGGCGCTTGGTGTGTTCCGTTAAGACCAACGTGAACAAATGTACTCAGCATGGAAAACCAAGGAATCCACATTTATGTGAAATATATTTTTGTATTAATGTAATAATCTACCACATCGATGGCCTGCAAAGGAGGAGTTGCGGAAATTAGACAGGGATACGTGATTTCCAGCATTGGTGGCGCAGTTAGTTAGAGCGTATGACTCGTAGCCGAACGGTCGCGGGTTCGAGGCTCCGGAAGCTGCAATGCCGTCATGTGGCGACTGGTTCACTCATCCATAAAAAACGAAAACCTGACAGAATGTGATGGCAATGCGTTTAAGTAACGCTCTCCTCCTTTGATGGCAGCATGCGTTGGGAGTTGAGGTGCGTACTGGATTGAAACAGGTAGGAGTCAGGGATAATAACATTGTACACCGCTTCAGAACAGGGTCACCTGGTTCTGGCACTTTATAAACATGCATTATTATATATCATTATATATAATCTATCAGTGACTTTTCCAAAACTCCAAAAACATCGGGGGGTGAATTCAATTTTAAAAGATGATGATGATGATTAGTGTTTTACGGCCACTTTTGTGGACATGGTAGGCTAAATGGGCCGAGTGACCCCCAAAGGCAATGAGGCGAGGTCAAACATGAGACAACCTTCAGATATACCCACGTCCAGATTCGAACCCGTGTGGTTGTGATCTGTGGCCCACGGTCGGCTAGACCACGGAACCCCCCCCCAGTATTAATAGATGTCACTCATCAGTAAATACATCCCGCGACCAGCCGAATGATGGATTGATTGTACAATGGAGTCGTTTATATCCCGGCTTGGACGACCATCACGTTTACGTCTCTGACGTTTATTGGCTCCAATCAACAAGGATGCTGGACGTCGATCCAGACAATGGCCGAGCTCGGTGTGGGACGATCAATTGACGGTCGGATTCCATTGTCGAAGTGATCGGATGCTGATCCAGTGTTGTTAGCCAGCGAATCTACAGTCGTCTAGGGCCTGCTTTGGAGATATTGGCGGTGGGCGGAGGGGTTTCAGGAGATTCCGCTGCCGAGAGGGATATGGTCTGATGGCGCGCGTGGTCCAAACTGAGGGATAAACAGCTGTCGAAACCGGAGAGCCAGCTGTTTTGATTAGTTTTTGTGCTGATTTCGTTCTCTCTCTCCCTCTCTCTCCTTCCCTCGCTCTCTCTCTCACTCGATCTCTGGTTGCAGACTGGGAAGTGGGATGATCGGCAGAAGATCACGAACTGGTACAAGGACAAGGAACAGTCTAGCTTACGTCTGGTTGTTTGTCAACTGAGCTTCTCTGTGAACACATAACGCCTTAGTCGTGGGTAAAGACCGGATCTACTTCAGTGGTTTATGAACCACCAGTTCATGGCCTCAAGGGATCCTAGAGTAATTGACCAGCGCCATGATATACTTGAGGTATACAACTATATACTTAGTAAAACAAATATAGTCGTTATTCGTGATAATTAAACTTACAAACTAAACAATTATGTCACTGATGGCTGATGAATGATGATGGTATTGTATGTCCTATACATTCTAGTTTTTCATAGTGATTTGTTTATAGCGTCAGGATCTGTTTTATGCCGGGTATACGGCCGGTGCAGTATTTCACAACTAATATTGGGATTCGATCCCACAACCTTCGAAACTGCAGCGCAGCGCGCCACCAACCGCACCAGCGGAGTAGCCCGGGGGGTCCCGATGGTGGGGATCGTTGTAGTATTCTTGTCATTGTGGTCACGGTAGCAGTGGTGAGTGTGCTAGTGATGGCATATTAGTGCCGCTTTAGTGGCTTCATGTGGCATGAAACCGACTATCTATTGGGTTTAGCCTAGGTTTAACCCGGGACATAATAATGCAGTATATGCCTCTTCGGGATACGTCAGATATGACTCAACCGAGTTTTCGCGTTTCCATTTTCCTTCAGTAAACCAGTTTCTTTCATTAAAGCAAACTTTACCCGATCAGTTTAGATATCCATGCTCCGTGCATGCGAACAAATTGGAATTCAAAGGCCATTGTTATGCAGGGCATGGGATGTTTCATGCGATCATCTGATTTCCCTGTGCCAGGTAAGATAAGTTCCCGTAGGCCATACAACACTCGCGTACTCACCGATTCAGTCACTCAGTCAGTCATTCACTCACACAATTACTCACTCACTCACTCGCTCGCTCATTCTCTGACTAGCCATCTCCTTCGCTCGCTGGCTGGCCGGCTGATTGATTGGCTAGTTAGCCCGCTGACTGACTGACTGACTAACTAACTAACTAACTAACTAACTAACTGACTGACTGACTCATTTATTCACTCACTCACTCGCTCACCTAATAACCCAGGTTGACTGATTAAGTTAAATAGGACGTTATACTTTAGAACCTGTGTATGTTCAATTGGACGAATACACATCGCACTCCTGACAAACATCCCATCATATCACAGCTAACGACAGCTGATTACATGTAAAACAATACGAACACACAATATGAGCCGATCAATTATCCCACGTGATACGTGCCCTACTTCTCGGGGCGCCACCTATAAACACGCCTACGCGCACGTGCTGCGCCCAGTCGCCCCCTCACTCTATTATGACACTAGTAGCAGCAGCAACGCGGAGAGTTATCGAACGTTTATTCACCCGACCGACCAATCGATCATTACCTGTGTCTTAATTATTGCTGAACCAACTATATGTCAATTAGATTTAGTCTACTGTGGCTGCTATCGTGGTCGGTTATTGCGCGCGCACACGCACACACACACGCACGTACACACGCACACGCACGCACATTGACACAAACACACACACACACAAAGTGAGAGAGTGAGATGAGAGATAGAGGGGGGCAGTGAGAGTATTTAATATTTTGTCGCATGTGGGGAGATATTACACGTCTCAATACGAAAACTCATTGCTCGGGATTCAGTCCCGTGATGAATCGTCTAGAGGTAATGATGTCGGTGACTTTTACCACAAACAACTAAAACCCGGGATTAGCGAGCCATTACGAGTCTCAGCATGAAAAGTCGTCGTTTCGGAATCCGCTCCCAAATGAATCTTCCAGACATTCCATTCAGGATTCGTGATTCTCCGTGCCAGCGCTTCATCCTACACAAGCTAAACCCAAACAAACAAAAAGACTCTCTCACTTTCTCTGTCCGTGTGTGTGTGTGGGGGGGGGGAGGTGCGTGTGTGTATATGCGTGTCAGGTGTGGTGGCCCTCGTACAGACATACTCTCAGGTGACATCTGACAGTTCACCTGGCTATATCTTCCCGACAGGATCTATCCAGGCACGGTGTAAGATGTATTGTTAGCCGCTGGCTTGTTGATGCCGTTCGTTGTTCGGAACCGACTCGACGGACGTTGCCTCCTCTCTAGCTGAGCTTATGGCAGCTATGAGAGACGTAGGTAAATATACCCCCCCCCTCTCTCTCTCCCCTTCTCTCGGCGCGTTGTTACCCCCTTTGAAGTGACAATGGTCGCTGCCCACTGTGTCTGTTTCATCTGTCGGCTTATTTTGACATTGCCGTTTATTGAATTTACACACCTGACATCAAAAGGTAAAACGCCACATCGAAAAGGCATTCCTGGTGTGTGATATGTACAGGGAAGAGAACATCCGAATTGATCATCCATTAGGACACTTATGCAAATACACGCATGTGTAGATATATATATTGATAGATAGAGAGATAGACAAACAAATGGATGAATATATATATATATATATATATATATATATATATAAAATATATATATATATATATATATATTGTGTATATACAGCTTGATTGATTGATTGAAAGCTATATAGATAGACAGATAGACAAATAGATGGATAGATAGATAGATCGAAAGAGAGACAGACAGATAGATAGATATATACATAGGTAGATATATAGATATATATATATATAGATAGATAGATAGTTAGATTGATCATTAGATAGATAGATAAATAGATAGATAGATAGATAGATAGATATAGATAGCGGGAGATAGGGAGAGAGGGGGGTGAGGAGAGAGAGAGAGAGAGAGAGAGAGAGAGAGGGAGGGAGAGGGAGAGAGAGAGAGACAAACAGACAGACAGAAGTCTCATCTTCAAAGCCAAGCAAGGCAAACGCTAATAACTGTCCTTTTTGCGTCCAAACCGAATAAGCCTTTGTTGATCTGTGTGCAACATTAGACCTAATTACCACACCTTCTCGTCTCTTGGCCACGATGCGGCAGCTGCTAATATTGGCGCTTCGTCGGAATTAACCCGCTAACTCTTTGATATAAACTGATATATTTCTAGCTCCCTGTGGACGTCTGAGTGAGCTCGAAATAAACTTGAACTCCGTTCCTCAACTACTGCTGTCTAGACTTTGGGTTCTCGATGGACCCTTCGTTAGGACTGAAACCTAACTGCTCTTCCGAAGTATAAAAATTATGCCCTCTTTTCAAACCCCTATCCCCTCCCATATGACGCCTAAATAGGAATTTCAGCCAATTTTAACATGGATATAAAGTACCGTAGTTAGTGCAAACCTCAAAGTTGTGGGTTCAAATCCAGCCCTTGTGGGATTCGTTCCCTGGGAGAGTCTCCCTTCGGCCACGCGTCATAGGTAGCTATGTATTAATGACTTATCCCTTATCACACAACAAACACACACACACACACACACAATATATATATATATATATATATATATATATATATCAGTTATTTATTTGTTTAGACATGTTTAGGATTTATCTGGATAAACGGTGACTTGATTGGAAATCTTTCCGTGGTTATAATTCTAATTTCTAATGGCTGGAACAGAAACCTTGTCTGTGCGTGTGTGTGTGTGTGTGTGTATGTGTGTGTGTTTGTTTGTGTGATAAGCCGTTGGCGAAATCCATCCTTGTTATATTATTATTCGAGTTAGAAGGTTTCTTGGAATATTAACCCCATTCACCGAGAAGCTATCTTAACAGATCTCTGACAATCTGATGCCCCGTATGGTGAGTCTTAATTGGCCAAATTTACGCATCCTCTCTAAAGTCGTCACTCCCCCCCCCCTCTCATGTCCCGTTACAGGTCAACACGATCCACTAACGATAAGTAACCTACTCACCTGGGCTTATCGGTTAACGTTATCCACCAGGTGTCGTCGTCATCGACGTATAACAGTATCTCGCGCCGTATCCACTCACCCGCCAGCCACCGACTGGTCTACTTCCTGTATCGCTGACGACATCCGCCCCATCGAGTAATCGGACTGCATGTCAGCCGCACATTGCTGGCCACGGAGGACCGTGCCCTTGTTTAACAGTCCGCTGGCAGCTAACAACATCATCTGCCAGGACGGTGACATTAGGGATACCTGCCCGTTAGCCAATGGTCGGAGGCATCCATCACGTGGTTCACGTCTGTCCTTGGCTAGCTCGCTGTCCTCGTTTGGAGCTCATAACTCCGGCGCGTGGTTACATTATTGTCGTTGGTCCCGTGTAAATACGCCCCGGGCTGGAAGTGGACAACAACTGAGAGGAACCCCCCTTCACCCAGTGTGTCTGTTACCTGACCTCGAGTATCAGGTGTCAGACTTGTTATTGGTCTATTGTATTGTAATAAATAGAGGCCGGGGGAACGATTCGGTTGATTTACCTGGAGAAAGGGGTGGATGGTGATTGGGTGTAGATGACGCTGTCCGGAGGGTGGTTATCTAGGTGGATAGCCCACTATATGGGTAATGGACTGGGTGAACTTTGGTTGGGATGTCTTATATGAGTAACGCGATCTCCTGTCTGGGTGTATTTAAGTCAGTGAACTATCGTGTGTTAAATGGGTATACTATTGATTATATTGGGTGATGGGTGCCTGGTACTGTGTTTGACCGCGTGGAAGGGTAGGTGGATGGGCAGCTGAAAAGGATATTATTGGTTCGTTTGGGTAGCTGGTTGGCTGTCTATCGGCCAAACTAGATAACTGAATGGCTGGCTGGGTAAATATCTAACTTGGTGGGTAATTAAGCATCTGAATAGATCTGATCTGCCTAACAAAACGCCAAAAAGATGAAGACATGCATTTTGGCTTATGAATAAATGGATATTTAGCTGGACACTTTTTCTCGGTAACTGGGTAGCTAGGGGGGGGGGGGTAGGGGGAAGCCTGTTGGGTATCTGTATCTGTGGGTCTGAAGAAGGTTTCACGTCAATAAACACGTTGTGGACGGCAGGAAATAAAGCCTTTTGGTCGTCCACGACTTCTCACTCTGAGTTGTAAGCTGAATGGAACGCTTAGACCGTACTTAATGTAATCGTGGTCACGGGATTCGGCCGCTTGCTAGAATCGCGGACCACGGTCATGATCACGTGATCGTGTCCGGCTTATCATTGCCGCAGGATATTAACAACCATGCTCCGGGTAATGACACGGGATTGTCGTTGTGCCATCTGGGATTTGATTGGTTGTCGTTGGTGGTAGCAACAGGACTTGCGTCATATGAACATGTCAATTATATATATATATATATATATATATATATATATATATATATATATATATATATTTTTTTCCATTTAAGAGAACCCATTCAACTAATAACAACGAGCCCATCAAAGTACGTCGATTTGTATATGCACATAGATTGGCATACCTGTATGTATACATATAGGTGCAGAGGGAACGTGTATCATATTTCACTCTAGGGTCAGATAATCTAAGTTGACTATCACCAATTTATTTTCAAACATTACTAAATCATTTTGAAATCGTTCATAAGTAAAGGTATTAAATATTCATATTTGTCAGTTAATTTAAATATGTATAACTTTTTAACGCTGATTCAGTATGGCTACTTTAATTTGAAGAGTTATGTTGTAGAACAGGTTTATTTTGCTGAATATATACGGAGATGCATTTGACAATATGTGTATGTTAGAGGTAACATATGGATGAATCAACAAATTATATAATGGAAGCAGACTATAAACAGAATGTTTATGTCGAATTCAACTGTTTTACAGACGACAGACGCTCTAAAACAATTTTTACAGAGCTGTTTTGGATTCAAGCTCTTAGTGAGAAGACTAGCATGTTAAATAAGATGAACTGTTATTGTGTTCACATAGAACTAATGCACTCTCATAAAAAGAGTGCAGTTTATGTATTTATTGTTCAGAAATTATACACAAAAGGGAAATATTATAGGATATGGGAAGTGGGGGATTGACCTCAAAATATCTACTAACTATTGCATGCACTGACTAAGATCATGAGTTACAAAGCAGTATCTGTATCTATTCACCTTCCTTGTAAGATTTAATTGATCCAGGAAAAAAATGTCTACCGATGTCTGAATCTTTTATCAATTTATTGATTGATAGTATTCTACGCAACCGAATAATTACTATTATTTTTCCCTTTATGTTTAATATTCGCTTTATGGTACGAATAACAATTGGGGGCGAATTTTATCGAGGATATTGTCCATATTATGGAGGGCGAATCGAACATAATCGAGGTCGAATAGTCTCACCACATCCCAAGTATTGACAAGAAACGTATATGTATTTAATATTTAACATGCCAGTTATGTATATTTAGGTTTTAGATTCAATTTGATATTATATCCCATTTTCGGTTAGCTAAATACCAAACTATATGATTGAAGCAAGTTTAGTATAAGTATTCAATTTATAAGAATATAAAGTATTTACAATATATCTCAGAGTTTATGACTTTAAAATATTGAAACCGTTTTATTTCATGAACATTTAGTGTATTCTCTTCAGCGAATTATTAACCTCTTATTGAATACGTTACAAGACAAATGCTGATTTGTGTATGCATATACTAGTTTCCATCATCTGAGCAAGTCTTAGGATCAGCCAATAGCACATTTTAGCCTTTTCGTATTCCAAAGCAGCTGTTAGAAGATAGGCGATTTGATAACCAAAAGTCTGAATAATTTAAACCGCACAATATACACGTATGTAGATTGTAGAATCATACATGCAGTTACTGTACGATGAAGACATAGAAAGTTTTAAATAAATTAGAATGCTGCATATATCAACATCTGTCTACTGGATTTCACCATCGCCCCGCGCTTCCCTCTCCTAACCATTCCACCCTCTTCATATTAATTATAGTGGGATACCAACTACTAAAAATGACTGATTTGCGCGATTCGTCTACCATTAACCTTCTAAATAGGTAGGGGTGAATCTAGTGATTTTGTGTCATTAGCACATTTCAGCTCATTTTACAGATTGGACTACTAATGTGCCTCAACGTGGAAACCGCATCACAACGAGACACGAACAGCAACTGAAAAACAAACAGGATTAACAAGGATTAGGAAATAATGACCATATAATTTGACTATTCTGGAAGATGATTCAGGAAGCCCACTTTCCTCTCTGACCTCGAAACTAGTCGTATATGGAACTTAGCTAGTAAGGGCGACCTTCATGTATAAAGATCATCACCTTATTCCAGGGTGTGCTGAAAGTTGTTCAAGCGTTATTGCACACCGATTACCATGATTGTGGAATGTAAACATTAACATAGCCGAATTTCTTTTACTCGGGTAGCACCAGAAAATAATTTCTTTGCGTGAAATTTCAAATCCTTTCCTATGTTATGAGTTGATACACTTAAATCCATGTTGCTGCCAATGTCAATATTCTTGAAACAACAATATAAATGTATGTGTTCTAATTTATCTGCTGCCATATGTTAGATTGCCATGAATTAAGTACAGAAATGACAGAATATATTGGATTTGAATATGCTGTAAGGCGCTAGACACTGGAAACGAAATTAAAACATGTGCTGGCTCAAATAGCACAAATACATTTTAACATAAATACGCTGATTGGTAGATATTCTAGATAGGTTTTTTAAATAATTAGGTTTTAATTAGTATATTCTGGCTCAAACAAGACAAACATGTTTTATATATGAATACACAAATACACTTCTTTAAATCGATATTATAAATAGATTAATTTAAATCAGTGCATTTTGAGTACTGTACGCATTATTTCTTTACTTACTGTCATTAACCTGACAGCTGATGACCTGAAAACAATTTCCCCCGTACATTGCACTGTGTTTTTTTTACATCGTTAAGAGCGTACAAGACTAAGATAAAAAAAAGTCTCACTGGCATATATGTTTGTATCAGATCGCTTAGTTACAATAGTGTTGTTCCGCTGAGTAACTTAAATCTGTTAAACAAGATATTGTATAGTAATATGAAACATATATGTAACCAGCGCAGCCGGAGCAAAACTGGTGATATGTGTTCCATTTGCGAATACGTATTACCAGATGTACAGCACAGTTCTGCACCATCTGCAGGTGGTTTAGTAGAGACAAATGGGATACTATATAGAAGGTATTAAATGTATTAAAATAATCATACTAATCGATTAGATCAAAACCTGGAGATAATTTAAGCATAATTAATGCAATCATGGATTGTTCGTCAAGAACCTCAGCAATGTCACTGTGCTCTTTCAAGAGAACAGTTTAAGTTAAGCAGAGTGATAATATTTGTCATGCAGGCTAGTGTGCTCTACGTGCTTTTCTATACGCTCAACTATTACCTTTTCGGTAACTTATGAAATGAAGGGAACGTTCGATACAGTTTTCAAATCATCCTTATCCAACAAAGATCTCTTGAGCAGGGATATTATGATGGCTCGTTGCCAACATAACATCATCTGCCTGGAATTCAGTAGAGGCAGAATGTTATTTCTATATTCCTCTCTATTTGTGAAATAGAAATACTTACTCCTCTAACAACACTGTATACTTTTTTTATTCCCTATACATTTCACAATGCACAATTGTGGAAGTTCAGCACCATGCCCCCTTTTTGCTGTCCATCGACCTTTCTCAGCAGATCTAAGCTTATCGGAGTACCACGGGAATTTGGGTTTCAACAAGGGAACATGGTAATCAGCATGTTCCCTTTGATACTTTGGATACCTTTTTGATAGGCTGCTACCAGTTCTTCTAACCCCATAATAAATTTGGGAGTATATTTTCGTCAATACTTTCTGCAGTGATCTTCCTTTATATGCAACATGGCTTGACTACATATATGACGAACTATACACCTGAATACGTCCTGAGTGAGCTGAAATGAGTAAAATCATTTTGTATCACACTTTCTTTAGTTGCCAAATGAAATAAAGTATGAGTAAAAATAAATTAAATGCAAATATTCTTTTAAAATATGATGCTTCTGATGACCTTTAACATTCGCGTGCACGCGCAATTAAATACATACACACATTGGGTATATATATATATATATATATATATATATATATATATATATATATATATATATATATATATATATATATATGTATGTATGTATATATATATATATATATATATATATATATATATATATATATATATATATATATATATATATACAAACATAAATAATATTTAAAATTAGTTGTGGGCCTGTAGCCTTCGTACACTGACATCGCACTGGTTTTTTCGAGGTTCAGATTGGATAAAGAAGTATCTAAGTCAGCTGATGTAGAATATAATATTCCCAAGGAGAAGATTTCAGTGCTTCGGTTGTACTAGACAAGGATAACGTGACCTTTCCACACCAACATTTAATCCTCACTAATTATGTATCCTAGCCACCTGAGAGTCAATAATCGATTTCATCAGTAGATTGACCTTGAGCAGATCTTTGTCTTCATTATGTTTTCTCAGACAATAGACTAGAAACAGTATGTTTCTATAGCATCGATCATCGCGGTTCCCCGAGGAGTGGCCCCTGGGTCATATATGTATCAGGTGTCAGCCCCGTCCTGGATAAACAAAGAACGCATTGTGCTCAACCATTTGGTGTTCGTATGAGAAAAATCAAATAGCTGCGACAGACAACACTCGAATGGGAGCCACGATGGCTCATTGGTAAGGTGACACACCAAACATCGACAGGTTCCGGTTGCAACTTCACCCATTTCCTGTCGTATGTGAGAGTAGTGTTAGCCAAAATCGTAATCCTGCTCATTAAATGCAAAATATTGTAATATCTTTAGCTTAGGTGAGATAGTTTATGGGAAAATATCTAAATAAACTGACTGTATTGCCAATGTTTATATCAGACATGTGGTCAATTCAATTCCGGAATTGGAATTGATTATTTAAAAAAAATGAATTGGAATTGTAATTGAGAAAATTTGAATTGAATTGCAAAAAATTGAATTGGAATTTAGAAATTTGAAGATTCCTACAAACAAATTAAATCCAAAAATTATAATGATTCAGAGCTTTGGTTCCTTATATATATATATATATATATATATATATATATATATATATATATATATATATATATATATATATATATATATATATCAGATATGTACACCGACTGTGGCACCCCAAGTGAGCACATAACCAATTAAAATGGTCTGGATACCATGGACTCCGCCCCCACTGAGACACCACCACGTAGCATACCTGTAATCTTTATAGAGATATTGCTATTTAGGAATTAATTAATTTTATCATCCCACCGGGAATTCCAATCTGGAGCCAAAGATTGCCACGCACATGTACACTTCTACATCAACCTCAAAGTTTTTGTCGGCATGCTCTTCGTAATGTTAATATTACAGGCGCACAAAAGCTGATGATGATTCGAGCCCACATCGTTATGGCTTTTAATCCATAGCCCTACAACTCGGACACGGTAACAATTGGGTTATATGGTTTATATAGTATTGCTTTGAAGAAAGATACAGCAATTGAGAAATAGCTATAAATAGGGCTGCTTAGATAATTAAGCTAAAACATTCTCACTACTGTCGTGATCTAACGTGGGTGTTTTACACCCAAACCACACGGCTGTAGGTGATTCGCATTTTGATTTTGCTTGGCGGCTTAGGGACTGGTGAGACATTACACATGTCTCAGCAAGAAAAGTCGCCACTCTGGATTCAGTCCCCTGAAGAAACGTCCAGAGTTTGAATTCACGGTTCGAGATTCTCTGTGCCTGTGCCTTATTATACACAGCTAAAACACACATTGCCCGTGCCAGAGATTGAGGTTCGTGTTTTCTTTTTACCAATTTCGTAATATTTGATATAAAGGGTTAGTGACGAGTAGGTCATAGAATTGTTTGGATTTGTATGCTTATGAGGTATTTGACCCTCCAGCAAATATCACAAGGCATATTATGCTGCGGTTGAGATGTTCCTTTTTCTGTGCGTGGAGACTGTATGTTTCCAGGTCCACGCGTTCTAAGAAAAGTTGATCTAGAGCTGTATATTCCGTGCACTATTTGCGTCTTTGGAGGCACGCCGTTTAAGTGTCTGGCCTGGTTATCCAGCATTTAAATGACTGCAGCAGGCACAGCACGCTCTTAAAGGATGTACTCCTGACTCAGGAATAGAAACACTGCATCGCATCTCGAGCGGTGGCATTGGACACAGCTCGTGTAGTTGATGTATTTTATATAACAAGTTTAGTTGTATATATAATTCACCTTAGTTGTTTGTGGGAATAGAATTATCTTTCCTAGGTCCAGTTATGTCCAGTCTGTAATAAGACATTGAAGGCTAACTTTAGTCTCCTTGTCATTAATAAAACCCTATATTATAATTATAGTTTGTATAGCAGACATTAGGTCTGATTTGAAAATGTTAATATATAGAACGGCAATTCCGCCATAACGGTCTGCTAAAGCGCCGATGTAAATTGTTATAATAGTGACGAGTAGGTCATAGTATTTATTGGATTTGTATGTTTATGAGGTATTTGACCATCCAGCAAATATTACAAGGCATATTATGCTGCGTTGAGAAAGTTCCGTTTTCTATGCATTCAAGAAAAGTTGATCTAGAGCTGTATATTCCATGTACTATTTGCGTCTTTGGAGGCACGCCGTTTAGGTGTCTGGCCTGGTTATCCAGCATTTAAATGGCTGTAGAAGGCACAGTACGCTCTTAAAGCATTATAAGTACTCCTGACTCAGGAATAGAAACACTGCGTCGCATCTCTAGCGGTGGCATTGGACACAGTTCTTTGGCTTTGTTGTTCGGGGAGAATCCCCAGGCTGTCGCTTAATCAGCACAGCTTCTATATTGGAGGGGTTGAGAAACCTCATCCCCCACCACTCACAGGGGAGCAGTGCGGAAAGATGGAGCCGAAATACCCTGAGGGTGGTCACTGCCAGAGTGTTTTACGTCCTCAGGGGTTTTTAACGTCCCTCTTTATTTTAAATAATTCAGTGGAGACGGCAGCGCCATTTAACGTGGTCAGTCACCCACGATTTCGAACCTGCGACCGTTGGCACCAAGTGCCGGGTGCTTAACTGCTAGGCCACCGGAGCTCACTTGGACACAGTTCGCGCGGTTGGTGTGTTTTATATAACAAGTTTACTTGTATATATAATTCACCTTGGTTGTATGTGGGAATAGAATTATCTTTCCTAGGTCCAGTTATGTCCAGTTTGTACTATGAGATTCAAGGTTAGCTCTAATCTGCTTGTCATAAATAACATTTAAGAACTACAATAGTTAGAATAGCATAAATTAGATCAGGTTTGAAAATGATAACATAGTTCAAACAGTATAGAAGCTATGACGCGCTAATACGGTCTGCTTCAGCGCAGATGTCAGCCTTTTAATAGCAATTAAGCTAAATAGTTTTAATAGTAGTCGCTTCGTGACGCCTGCCCATTGTAAAACTGATCTTTGAAGACAGTAACAACTGGGTTATATAGTTTATATAGTATTGCTTTGAAGAAAGATGCAGCAATTGAAAAATAGCTATAAATAGGGCTGCTTAGATAATTAATCTAAACATTCTCACTACTGCCGTGATCTGACTTGGGTGTTTTACACCCAAACTCCACGGCTGTAGGTGATTCGCATTTTGATTTTGCTTGGCGGCTTAGGGACTGGTGAGACATTACACATGTCTCAGCAAGAAAAGTCGCCACTCTGGATTCAGTCCCCTGAAGAAACGTCCAGAGTTTGAATTCACGGTTCGAGATTCTCTGTGCCTGTGCCTTATTATACACAGCAAAAACACAACAACACACACACATACATACATACATACATACATACATACACATACACACACACACACATACAAACATACACACACAAATAGATACATACATACGCACACGTACCCTTACACACACACATACGCACACAGAGACACACACACACACATATATCACCTTTAGGATAATAACACATTGCCGGATATGCGACTTTCTAGATCACGTATACCATATATCGCCATAAAACATTAATAAAACACAAGAAAATAGGCATAAAGCTAACCATAAAATGACGGAGTCTGTTACAATAAAAACAAGGTAGACTTACACGTTCCTTACCCTCAGTCTAAATACGTTTACTCCCGATTAACCAGTGCTTTATGTGAATACGTTAGTGCGTCCACTAAGACATCTGGTCCACCTACCTCGTTAAGTGTATCTAACTATTTCACATTGCATTAATTGTATTACAGGTACAGCAATAGAGAGTCAAGATATAATAATAATAATAATAATAATAATAATAATAATAATAATAATAATAATAATAAGAATAACAACAACAATACTACTACTACTACTAATAATAATAATAAATATATCTACATTTCAAGTAAATCAAATACATTTTATTGAGACATAGACATACGAGAGAAGACCTTTCTTGTTATTCAATTCGAATAGGCAATATCGAACTTGATAGAAACGGAAATAACTATAACGAACGGTCAACCACATTTTTGGGCATCCACATTGATGAAACTTTGACATGGAAACAGCACATTTCTGAAGTAAAAAGGAAAGTGTCCATAGCACTATTTTATATTTAGCAAGTCAAACATGTGCTGCCACCGGATAGCCTAAGGATTTTATATTTTGCATTGATTCATCCACATCTATCCTATAGCATTACGGAACAAAACGTTATTAGAACACCAACATTAGTACAGGAAAGGGCAATACGTGTTATTAACAACGCATCGTATTACAGTCATACTGGTCCGATATTTAAGAAATTAGGAATACTAAAACTGTATTGATAATCACTCTATTCTCTTTGTACTTAACTACCTGTCCAGTAGACATCCAGGTTCGTTTAACCGGTGTTTACCAACCAATAATGACATGCCGAACTCGAGTACGACCCGACAGTCCAAACTATTTTACGTCCCTAATTACCCATTAATATTTTCTTAGCGTCAACCTATTGGCTTTTCGCCCACACTCTGGAATAAGTGGAACAAATTAATACCTGAAAACCCTTCAAAATCACAAACTGAAAGAGTAATCAAGTCTATTTCCTTACGAGATTATCCAGCTGTTGTGAGATGTGAAAATACGAGATGTTCTGAATCTCATTTTAATTGAAACAGGATTAATCTGCTTCTGTGATATAGTCGTTTCCTTATAATGATGCCACCTTACTTATCACGATTGATGTCCCACACAATGCATTATTGTTTGGCTTTTTTTGTATACTCTTGATAATTGATATCCCTTTCCTGATTTCGCCAGTCCCTCCCATTTTCTCTCCTGGGTTGGGTTTTTTCCTCACAGAAACTTGTGATAGATGTATCTTTTTGTAACTTTTGTTTCCTTGGGACCTGTGAGAAGACAGCTTTAAGTAGCTACACACGTCCTCTAATTTGTATGTATTCGACTACTATGTTCTATGTGAAATATAAACCGTAACAAATAAAATACAAATTGGAAATAAATATCATTGGCATTGTCATTACCAATAAATAAATAAATAAATAAATAAAAATATTTATTTAAAACAAAACAATTATGATAACAATAACAGCATCAACAGCACCGATAATAAGCATATGAGCAGCAGGGGGAGAAAAATAACAACAGTAACATAATCAACATTATTATTATTATTATTATTATTATTATTATTATTATTATTATTAGAAGAAGAAATCACTTTCTTAATTTAAATATAGCAAATATTTAAAACATTTATAGCTGAGAGTATACTTTCTTTAAATGGTCGCATGTTGAAGGAATTGTTTTCACGGACTAGGAACTGGCAACTTTATAATAGCACGTAAAGATATTTCGGCTATTGTTCATTTTAAGCGATTAAGCGATTAAATGGATGGGAAATTATGATGATTATGCGAACGTAATGGCTTAACCAATGGATGGACATACGAATGGATACATATGAATGGATACCTACGTGCCTATGTGCCTATTAATCGCCTTCATCGAATTCAGAATAGTGCAGCTCGCATTGTAACAAATACTAGAAAATGTGATCATATCACCCCAATTCTTCAAAACTACATTGGCTACCTGTTAGACAGCGTATCCATTTCAAGATCTGGTTAATAACTTTTAAATCTATTAATGATATGGCGCCAGAATACCTGTCTGAACTGGTTTCCATTAGAAAGTCATCCCGAAAACTCAGGTCATCCAGTCAGATACTATTGCAGGTGCCAGTGTCTCGGCTCAAGTCATATGGTGATTGTGGTTTAGTGTTGCAGCCCCCACTTTGTGGAATAGGTTGCCGGCAAATATTAGAAATGTGTCGTCTCTTGAACATTTTAAATCTCTTCTAAAAACACACCTATTTAAGGTCGCTTTCACAGATAAATAATTATTATCTTTTAAATCATTACAGGGTTTTACAGATATATTATTTGGGGTATTATTATTATTATTACAAATTATTTGTACAGCGCCATTGAATGGCTCCTGCTAGTAAGGGCGTTTTATTAAATATACATTATTATAATTAGTAGTATGCCCGGAAATTGTAAGCTGAACTTCCTATATTTAATTCGTGAAGAATTCCTTTAAAAATATATTGAATGTAAATGTGGACACGCTAATAGCTGTAGTTATTTAATAAATAGACAACTTTTGGCACAACTAACAATTTTAAGGCCCATGCTATTTATTTAGACTAATAATGGTCATAATAATAATAATAATAATAATAATAATAATAATAATAATAATAATAATAATATTTAATATAGCGCGGATGCCGTAAGGTACCTTATTCTTAAGAAACAATTAAACACAAATACAGCTGTTTAAAAGATATTATTAAAATAATTTAACTCAAATTAAGGGGGATAAGAAACTGAAAGACAATATATATTTACTTATTGTATGTTTAATATGATTTGGCAACTTATTACAAAACCGGGGGGGGGGGGCAGATATTTGGAGTGATTTCTCTCTCAAAAGTTTTCTCTGGCGTTTTGGCACCGTGAAAAGTGAACCAGGCTCAGATGGCACTACTGTGACTCCGTACTTTGACTGTGTGGAATAGGTTGTTGTATAGAAATATGAAAAATACACAAGTCAGTGAAACTGGAACAAAACTGGTTGTATATGTTCCCTACGAGATATTTTAGAGCGAAATAAATCATTTATCTCAGGAAGTATACGCGAGAAAGAATAGTGAGACATTATCACATCTTGTCATCTCCCGTGATATTGATAATTTAATCAGATATGTGTTTGTGTCTTCCGTGCTGTCTGATCATTCTGTTTCAGTTGAAATTAATGCACCCAGGATATAAAAGTCGATCGACAAGGATGCTTTTCTTATTGAACTGGAGCTCTCTTCTCTGGCACTGGATGAACCACATGATTGTGATCATCTGATGGATCTCTATAGTAGTACACTAAGGAACCTTGTAGATTAGCCGTAAACCGCTAAGGACAAAGACCAAGAAGATCACTACTTCTATGGCATGGTAAGGATATACAGGCTGTAAAGAGATACGTAAGGTATTACGGGCGTATTGTACATATATCAATGACATGGCACCTGAAAACCTATTTGAACTGGTGTTCATTGAAAGGTCATCCCGAAATCTCAGGTCATCCAGTCAGATAGTACTGCAGGTATCCGTGTCTCAGCTCAAGTCACATGATAATTGTACTTTTAGTGTTGCAACCCTCACTTTGTGGAATATGTTGCCCCCTGAAAAGTTACATCTGTTCTGAAAACACACCTGTTCAAGGTGCTGTGACATAAGCACACTGAAATCTGTAATAAATCTTTTAAGCTGTTATTCGGGAGAAATGTGTGTTTCTATTCCAAAAAGAAACAGGAATGTAAAAGAAAGATCCAACGAAACAATTCAAATGATAATAAGCAGTACCAATCAGATATAGATCTACAACATTCTACGATATTTTAAATCTGCTGAAATTGTGGTCGGCAAATGTGTGGATTAACCTCTTCCACTGGAAACAGGTAATGCAATAGGTCATTGGATGAGTCAGTAAAGCAGATGTGTTTGAAATTAGGCGCTGTAAGTCCGCTGCTGAAGTATTTGAAGATGTGACAGTAAGGAATATAAGCCAGCACGTAAAAGACAATGTTCCGATGAAAGTCCACAGTGACATTGTTGAGAGTCTTGATGAAACATCCATGACTGCATTGATTATGGTTTATTTATATCCAAGTTTTAATATAAATTTTAATATAAATCAATCAATTTTGCAATAAATATAATCGATCATTCAATACTACTGAAGTGTTAACAATGTTACTTTTATATCAAATAAAAGATTAATTTGGATAAATTCCTACCTGCTAATAATAATAATAATAATAATAATAATAATAACAATAATAACACATTTACATAAACATGAATCTTATTATTAATATATGACTGTTTCAGCTTGAAACACCACACTTTGATATTTTATATATTCTATATATATAAAAAGTGGTACTTTATTGCAAGAAGTAAGATTATAAGTTGTTTTGGTGGTGTTGGTGGAAATGTATCTGTTCTAGTTGTTGTTGTTGTTGTTGTTGTTGGTTTTATTGTTGTTATTGGTGCATATATTTGTTTTGGTGTTGGTGGTGGTGTCAGTATTGTTGTTGTCATAGTTGTTGTTGTGGTGGGTGGTGGCCATTGTTGTGGCATTGTTGTTGGTGGTGGTGCTGGTGATTGGAGTGGTTGTGTTGTTGTTGTTATTGTTGGTAGTGGTGATGGTGGTTTGGGGTTGTAGTTGTTGTCCTTGATGTTACTGTTTGTAGTGTGGGTAGTGGTGTTTGTTGCTATTTTGGAGTTTATTGTTGTTGATGTTGGTGTAGTTATTGGCGTTGCTGTTGGCGATGGTTTGTTGATGGTGACGATGGTGGTGAAATGTTGTTGTTGCTGTTGTTGTTGTTGTTGCTAGTAGTAGCGTTGGTGTCAGTGGTCGTATTATTGATGTTGGTGGTGATGGTGTAGGCGGTGTTGATATTGTTCTGGTTGACGGTGTTGTTGTTGTTGTTTTAGGTAGTGGTTTTGCTATCGGTGTTATTGGTAGTGATTGTGATAGTGTTTACTTGTGTTTAGTAGTAGTGTCGGTGGCAATCCAGGTGATAAAGGTAGTATAAGAAGACCTAGTAGAATACAGTTATACCGGTGAACATAAGTAATAAATTATTGATTGTTTCACTGTTTTAAGGTGTACAAGCGTTCACTTCAAAGAGGGATTTGTTTTATTCCATCTTTACTATCTTTTTAAAGGTAGTTTACTAATTTAATTTTTATGTTGTGTCAAGTTACTTTTATTTTATTTTATTTATTTAGTATATGGTTCTAACCACTGACTGTTTATATGAAGTGTTTTTATTTTCGTAGTTCACTGATGGTTAAAGTGTGTACTGGTTGATATCGAAAATAAGATCATTGTCAGGATAAACGGAGAACTTATTGACTATATAATACTACAACAGGAACATCGGTATTTTGAAAATAAATATTAAATTACTTGAAGATTATTTTAGTAATACTCAACAGTATGAGGTAACTGCCATGAATAACAATGAAAAAATCTGTTGTTCTTCCATGTCGAATCTTTGGTTGAACTGCTATTGAACTTGGCAATGGTTTCAAATGTAATTTTCATTTTTTCTTAGTAATCATAGGTGCAGTAAAAATTAAATAACCTTAACAAAGAACGTTAGTTCATCATAAAATATATGTCCTGCCATTTATGGAGAACCAAAATGTCGAAATGATGCTGTGTTGTCTTTTATTTTATTAATAAATATATTATATTTTATCAATAAAAATATTTTGATAATAGTGGCATTTCAAGAATATACTAAATGAGGCTAGTTGTATTTGTTCTAAAGAGGAACATATTGATTATATAATAATTGTGGGTGATTTTAATACTGTTTTTTGAACAGTTACCTTTGTACATACTCAGGCTTTAAATGTTTTTGCATGAAATAAGGCACCATAATTTTGTGATATGCCAAAGAAAACTAATCTAATTTACACTATTACAGATAATTATATATGCTTATCATCATCAAATATGTGTAATTCTACTACTTTTAACAAATGTTTGGCTACTTGAACATGCTGAACCTGCTTATAATTAAGTTATTTTGGCACTGACTGTGTATTAACAATGGAAGGCCCATATATGATCATATAGCTGAGGTCATTATAACAACACCGAAAATACTCAAACAAAATCAGCACAGACTAGTTTCAGATAGAATGGCTGTTTTCCATAAATTAGAAATAAGGATATTTCTTTAAAGAAGTCAATATATAAATGGCAAAGCTTTATCAATCAATAACATCATATTAAAGCGCATTTAAAAAATGGCTAAAAGCGTATACGAATTGTCGTCACGTCACATTAAGAGTCTTCTTGAGAAAGACACAATCAGAAATAGATTGATAACATTCAAAAGATCACATTTTCTTTCTCTAGCTACACGATATATATATATATATATATATATATATATATATATATATATGTGTGTGTGTGTGTGTGTGTGTGTGTGTGTGTGTGTTATATATGTGTGTATGTGTGTTTATATATAGGTATGTATGTATGAACTACCTACATTCTTAATAATAAAACCTATTCAATAAAATATCGTTAAGCTGAATAAATGGGTGAATGAGTGTGTAAATCAATGATTCAATGACTGAGTGACCGTGATTGAGCTTGTGGCTAAGTCAATGACTGAACGAGTGAAATCTGTTTCGGCTTAAGTTATTTCACATAGGAAATATAAGTCCATTGACAAGGATACATTTCTTGCAGATCTACGGGTGTCTTCACTTGTATTCGATCCACCACATGATATTGATCAACTGGTGGATCTCTACAATAGCAGATTAACAAGCCTTGAAAAGAAAATGCCAAGACGATTACTACCTCTATGGTACAATAAGAACATTTAACATGCAAAGAAACACATCAGATATATTGTGAGTAGCTGAGGAACAGGACCGACTGGTGTGTTCATTATGAAATGTTCAAAGTCAATCAAATAGAAGTTAAGATTACCCTAGCCTCTGCCAAATCAGAAGATTATAATAAACAGATCAAAGCATGCAAGGGTTATCAAAGGATTGTTTTCAGTGTTGTTAATAAAGTATTACATAAAAGTCAGACTGTCCTTCAAAATATTATCAACACATATAAAGATATGGCCCACTGATTTAATAATTCTTATGCCAAAAGATACAAAATATATATGATGGGTTCTTTCATGCACCTTTTCTCAGGGTATACCATTGAGAAAGGAGCCTTGCATGTCCATGTTGGATACATACGAGTCTTTTATAGTGACTGATATGAGATAGTTGCTGAAAATGTGACATTTGACAATATGCTTATATGGCATATGGAAGAGTGGCTAGCTTTTTGATAAGCCCGATTACACAGATAGTTAATAAATCAGTAACTCTGGGCGTTTTCCCATGATCCATAAAAGCTGTCCTTGTAAAACCATTAATACAAATCCTATTTAAAAGGAATATTCTAAACAATTACACGCTCGTTTTAATTTTTACACTGTTATCCAAATGTATAGAAGGGGTATTTGCTTTCCAACTAAGCAAATATTTAGCTAATTGTGACTTTAATAAATTACTACAGTCGTTATATAAAGGGAGTCACAGCACTGAATCAGACATGGTCGGTGTAAAACATTATATCACGATGTCAATTAATCAAGATAAGCCAGTATTACTTATTCTTCTGGACTTGTCTGCTGCATTTGATAAAGTTGACCAAAATGTCCTTTTATCAAGGGTGAAGGATATGTTCCGCCAGTCAGAAAAATGTTTGAATGGTTTTGATCCTCTCTGGAACTATGCTACCAGAGAATTGCTCTTCGCGGTATATTAGCTGGTGGCTTTTTTATTATCTGGTGTATCACAGTGTTCAGTTCGTCGTCCTCTGGTTTTCACAAAGTACACCCGTCCTCTTAGGATCATTGCGCTGCAAAACGGCGTTAATTATTACTTTTATGCTGATGATACATAGCTGTATATATTACTGGATCCTGACTATGAGTTAAATTTCTTCTCTTCCTTGGATAAGTTATAATATTGTATTGCTGAAATTAGGCAAAGGATAATTTAAAATCTTCTAACATAATATGATAATACAACAAACTTTATATTTTTGGTTTCACCACATTGTGTTTAGTCCCTAAATATACAAGCATTGCAAACGAGTGCATCTAGGGACGAGGTTTGACAGTTGCATTAATCTGTATGAACATGAGCTGCATACTACCAACTGAAGAACATCCCATGTTTAATTGCATTCTTGACACAAGAAGGACTTGTTACTTGGTTCAATGCTTTTATTGCATCTCGTATAGAATTTTGTATCTCCCTGTTATGTGGCATATGTGATTATAGAATAAATCGCCTTGAGGGAATTCAGAATAGTACCACTCATATAGTGACAAATACTCAACATTTTGACCATATCACCTATATTCTTTACAAATTACATCAACTACATATCAGGTAGCGTATCTCACGATTTTACAATTAACTTTAAATATATCATAGACATTGTACTTGAATATCTTTATGAACTGGTGTCCATTAATAAGCTATCCACAAAATTCATTCATTCAGATACTATTCCATAAGTTTATTGTAGTTTTAGTTTTACAGCCCCCACTTTGTGGAATAGGTTACCGGCGTATTTTATATATGCGTCATATCTTAAAAAGTTTAAACCCGTTCTAAAACACACCTGTTCAAGTTTGCATTCACAGATAAATATTAATTATCATTTAAATATCGTTTTGGGTATTAACATACATATTATACGGGTATCGTTGTATAGCACATTTGAATGGTTCTTGCTATAGAGGGCGCTTTATTAAATATCCATTACTATTATTATTATTATTATTATTATTATTATTAAAAAGGGTACACATTATTATAACTATTTCGATATCAGTGGCAATATCTATCTCGACAAAAATTAAAGCACTCATTTTTAACAGTGGGGTACGCCCTCGTGTGATGGGGGAAGACACTATATTTTCCAACATTAATTATGCTCTCTCATTCCACCCTCCTCCGTCAAACATACGTATACACCTTGTTATTCAGAATAAAAACGACCTGAATAACAACAATAACGACCACAACAACAACAACAAAAGTAACAACAATAAAGACAACGACAATTATCTTCTACTTCCGGTTCCTTTTTAGCTGAAGTATCGTAAAATACAATTTTTCTGATATCGTTTACGTAGAACCAGAGCTGACTCGATGAACGTATAGTAAACATCTCCAGCTGGCCATTTTATGGAGTAACAGGTTTACGTTATCACAAACAACACAAACATTTCGGCAAACAACAAAATGTACACAAGAAATATCATAATTTCCCCCGGGAGTCACAACCCTGTGTTCGGCTGATGACATATTGTGGCCTGACACGAAAAGGGGACGGGCACGAATGTGGCCCGTCGCCATCCATCTGAGTCACGTGACGTGCAAATGTGACACATAAAAGAGTGTTTTGAGAGGAAGTATAAGACAAAAATGGACAAATTTAATTTGGTGGAGATCTATGACCATCTGTAAAGGTCAGGCTTACAATGTATGTGATGTTACTTTGTGAACAACTTTGTGTTCGTGATGGCTATTTGGTGATCATAGCACTGTGCTCGATTAGCCATTGTAATGACATGACTTATCACTGGCACCATACTGTCCGTTTTTATTGGTAAATATTTCTTATGAATTAGCATCCGAAAACATTCTAGCACATGGGATACATTTTGAAATTGGACATTTTGCCCAATTAACACAGTCACTATCCCTAAGTTCTCTTCCACATACTCACTCAGAAACTCACTAAGCCGCATACTCATTTACATCTAGTCACTCACTTTCTTACTTACTCAGGTATTCATTCGCTATAGCAAACTATTCTTCAAAAGCCTTCATTATAAATAAAATAGTTAATACATAACAAACGCACATGACTATATATTTATATAAAGGAATTAAAAGCATCGTGCTGAAAATAACATTCTTCTATTGTTTTTTTATTAATAAACTATATATGATACTGAAATTAGTTTTATATTGTATCAACTGTTTACACACTTGAGTACCTTGCTGTACAAAGGTGCATGTAAAGTTTGACAGAGCAGAAAACAACTTTGGTCTTAGTCAATTTGTTTAAGATATAATTGATATTCTTCTTAACATTATAAAGTGTTGTTTTTGTGTAGGTACAGCCATCTACAGATGATGCCGTCTTACTTAGTTATCCTGTATGGATGCTTGCATACAGACCTACATTCGATGGTGCGTCAGGGGGCACCTCCATTGTCTAGCGGTAGAGCGTTGGACCACTGATCACCACCGCCCGTGTTTGAATCTCGGCGTGGGCATATCTGAAGGGTGTTTCATCTTTGACTTCGTTTCATTACCTTTGGAGGTCGCTTAGTCCATTTAGCCTACCTTGTGCACAAAGTGGCAATCATCATCATTATCAATGGTGGTTCAAGTTAGTATGGTTATACCTGTCTTAATGTTCACCAGATATCATCACAATTGTTCTTAAACCTATTCCTCACAATCAGGGTTAAAAAGATATATTTTGCTTGTTTACTGTTTAGTATTATTTTGCGTGAGTATTAAACTTCTTAATTTGGTTTTGGCTCAACCTATAGCGAGAATAATTACAAGTGAAAACATAACGACCGGTCTTTATATCATACTTTATATCACATCAGCGTACTACAACGTTGACCCAGTTATCAACGAGAAGAAATTAGATCGCAGTTCTTTGGCTTACAGAGTTTATAGTCAAAAGAATGGAGTCTCACCAATTGATGTTCTTGTGTTTTTTATGTGAGGGCGAATAAGGATTGTTATTTTGTTTAAATATGTCGATGTTTGTTTCTCGTTTTTACCGAGGAAATGGTGATATCGTGATATTCGAGACCTCAAAAGTTGTCATTGAACAAGGACGTTGATATTTCTCGTCACTACATTTTGCCATCTGACTTCGAACCTCAGCGTGGGCATATCTGAACGAACATCATCAATCATCGTCACCACATTTTGATGAAACTGTTGCTGTGGGTTTGAAAGCAGTTCCTGTACTCGATGAATTAAAACAGTGCTTATTATTTCATAGATCATATTCTAATAAATGCGCCATATTTCTGATCCGCTGAGTTTGATGGAACATATCATTTGTATATAACAAATAGAATTGTACGCACTTCTATAAAGTGTATGATATTTTTATTTAGATAACGATATTTGTTATTTACGATTGAAGTAGATATCGCCGTCGGAACATATCAACATGACTTATTATAGGCACCACATTATTTCAAATTACACAGTTTAGTGTATTATATGCATTTAACCTCAACATAATATTAAAAAATACTCGTCACATCCCTCAGTTTGTAAACATTGGGGAGTAAATGATCCAGCCGTAGATGTAGACACGTATTCAAGGATCTCACCTATTCAATTGTTTGTTTATATCATCATGTTACAGTCATCGGTTTTCATATCCATAATATGAGCTCTGTATTGCTTAAGCATTCTATGCGTACCAAAAGAGGTTTTGTTCCACAACTATCCTTATATATCTAGTATAATTAGCTATGCCTTTAGACGACATCTCGGCTAAAGTATTGTTCATTTTCCTTTTGGTACCAAAGTAGTTCGTTTAAATATCATACAGCCATTTAAATGGGCTAATGTTCACCAACAATATCCAGCATTGTCTGGTACCATCCCATAAACCTTCCACGTCATTTGGATTATATATTTATTGTGTCACGAGAAGAACGACAACATCAATGGCTAAGTGATTTTTTAATACAATAATTGTTTACGTCTACAACAGAGATTAAAGATGGTTTCGTATGAAATGTAAAATTAAAACGTTTACATTAAGATGAATTCTATGTTTGTTTTGAATTATAGAAAAACTAAAATTTTCATATGATTTTACCAGATTTAACATCAAAGAGCTACATCATCGGCTTACGTAGTAGTAGTAGTAGTAGTAGTAGTAGTGGTGGTATTAATAGTAGTGGTAGTTGTAGTAATTGTAGTAGTTTAATTAGTAGTATTATAATTCTACCATTACCTTTACTATTAGTATTATAATAATATATACTACTACTACTACTGCTACTACTAATACTTCTACTACTACTACTACAACTACTACTACTACTATTAATAATAATAATAATAATAATAATAATAATAATAATAATAATAATATTCATCATTTATAAAATCATAGTTTATTAAGCACCATAGTTAAAAGATTATAAATGTTTGAAAATGACCTTCGTATTTGAGCCATTTACTCTATATTGCTAGATTATACAGCCATTAGTTGTACTCAATCAGAGACTGGTACCAGGTCGACTAATCTAGATTATTGTAGATTAGACACCCATGACTGGTGGATGGAAGCGGCATCTTCACCCCCCCCCCCCCAGGAAGTTTATTCTTATTTCTCAGCTGTACAGATCACTGTATAAATTAAATATTCGTTTTTTCCTGTTTTTAATTAGACGTGTCTTGTTGCGATTACCAAAACATTATACCAAGATGTTGATAATGCTGCTATTGTCGATACGGTAATGAATTGATTTAAAAAGACGCTATTCTAGAAAATAGAATATATCCAAACAATTATCATCCACTTGTAACATAACTAAGACGAAATGTTTTATACTAATTCTAGCAGTCTACAATGGGGTCAAATTTATGGCAACCATCGTGTGTTATTAATCAAATAAATCGTAAAATAATATCATGATACAATATATTTAAGAAATCAGGTCACTTAGCCTTATGAAACACATTTTAAGTAAAATTGGATTTTATTACTGAGTATCAGTTTACTTGTATGGGTTTCCGTAGTCTACATTTCCTGGTCAGTGTATTGTTATTGATGATCATAATCAACAACCCCAAGACTGCCTCACGGCCAATGAGTATCATTTCGTCATCTCTTTGATGATCCATCTCCGTCGGTGTCAGCCTAGAGACTGATAATTAAGTGTTGTTCTAGTTTAGGTCTCTAAATGCTTCTTTTTGCTTTCTCGTGAATTTCGTTCTGCTAATCCCGTGATGGTTTATTAGCCATTTTCCATATTGCTTGTCCTAGAGTCTGAAAAATGCCGTGGAACCTATATATATACCTGACTATGATGCCTTTGCTTTGACCTTGTAAATTGTTATTAGTTCTAATCCCGTGTTATCTTTCCTTACAGACTTCATTCCTCCAGCCTTATTCCCCGGTATGATCAAAGGTAAATAGAATATTCACTTTGATCTTGGGGAGAATAAAATAACTGCTGATAAAATTAAATAATAATGAATCGTCTTCTTTTCATATTCTTCGAAAAGTAACATTTTGTTCCTTTCATAACGAGAGGAAATTTAATTTTGAGGAGACGCTTTACAAATATACGTCATCTTTAAAACACATATGAGGATAACAATACCCAATTTTATATAACTGTCCTATTTATTTTTCAACTGATTACGAGATAGGCATGTAAAATATGAGGCATCTCTTAAATAAAGCATTATTCAACGAGAAACTGGAATTTAAAGTTTTGTGTCATCTTGAAGTAAATAAGCCACATATTGCCTTTACTGTTATATGATGTATGATGACGTCATTAATATATATGTTATAAAGGTAGATTGAAATTCTTATGTAAACACTTTTTGGTTGTCCGTTGTGCCATATTGTTGTGGTACATTGACAAACTTCCAAAACATTATAATGGATGTGTTAGCTGAGTGACTGAGTAGGAGTTTATAATGTTAAAGTTCCCTGTTCAAACCGCTAAATTAAATTCATTATCTTGCTCAAGTACAAATCACTTTCTCGTCTCACGAGGTGGGTTAAAGTAGGATATGTAGCTAATAAAATGTCATTAGCGATGGCAGGTAATATATAAACCCATTTACTAGTCATTGTGACTATAGTTCTTAAAAGTAAATTATAAAAAACAACAACAACAGCAACCACAACAACATCGTGAATAACGACAATATATGTAATTCCAGAACAAAGACGATGATTATTGGTAAATCAGTATTGAATAAATCATGAAGCACAATGATTGTTTTTCAATTCAGAAGTCAACTTTTCCAAATTTTGGTATTGAACATCGGGAGTAGAAAATATCATATGGCACCAACCATTAGCCTCATTGGTAAAGTAGTCACGTGGTGACATATTTTATTCGGATTACTAAATAGGTTCTTATATATATATATATATATATATATATATATATATATATATATATATATATATATATATATATATATATCAATTTAACGGTCATCCGAATGACTGTGAAGCTCTAAGGTTCAGGGTCTCGGGTTCGAGAGAATGGGAGCTGCAATGCTCTCATTCGGCGACTAGTTCACTCAGCTAGAAATGAGAATCTGGCAGGATGTGATGGCTATGTGTTTGAGTAATGTCTAGCGCCCATAATGGCAGCAGACGCTATATGCCCATCTGGGAGTTGGGGTATGTGCTGAATTAAAACAGGCATCAGTCAGGGATTATAAAACCAAATTTGTAACGCGCCCATGAAAAGTGTTGCATCTGATGTACGTCGTATATAAACACTTTAGTTATTTAATTATTTATTAATCATTGATCGCTTCCTGGTGGTGACTTGAAACAGTACCCCGTTATGTTTAGGATGAGTATGTATATCTTTGGTGAGCTAGCTGCGAAAGTTCTGTTTTGCATACAATAGCACTGGACAATCATATAGATTTTGAATCAAACAGTCTGAACGCAATATTGAATCATTTCTATATGGAACATTGTTTGTGTCACTGAATATATAACTATCAGACTGGGCTTGCAAGAAATTAAAGCCTTATCTACCTTGAGCAGGTCAAATTGTTTTTATGTTTCATGTTATTTATAAATTAGAAGTTTCTGGTAGTAAGTTTAAATATTGGTAAACATAGCATTTCGGGTTTTTCTTCTTTTCTATTTGTTGTCATAGTTGTTGTCGTTGGTATCATCGTCGTTGTTGTTATCCGATGTTGTTGCTATCCGTCGTTGTTGTTAACTATCAATTCAGTCACGGTATATTCGTCTCTCCAGTTTGTTCTTTTTGCTATACGCCAGTCTTCATATCTGTTAAGACTGTGCTCCACTTTATACGTTACATTTACTCTTACAGATTATCTCATTACATCTTTTCGTTTATTAATAAATTTAATCTAATGTGATATAGTTAATTTTTTGTTACACTACATTAACTACATTAATGAGAATGATGCTAGTTTTTATTGTTCTCTGTATATTTACTCAACGATATAGTATCATTATATGTGCCTGTCTTTTAATGTGAATTAATATATTTTATAAACCAAATTTCTGGTTTTATTAATGGCTTCTACCTAAGTACATGTCAACAACATGTGTCCATGTCGTTAGCAGTTTTGGTATCTAATACAATTCTGAGCATATCTCAGTCGAACCAACAACGAGTTGATGACATGATGATGGGAAGCCATGCTGTACACAAATATTATGTACTTTGAAGTAGTAAATGATTCCCTGTCTTAATTACATCGGTTAATTAATGAAAATAAGACAACTGCTTTGATCATGTTCATTATAGCTCATACGTTAAGTACCCAATTAGAAAGCTGGAATTATCTCATTTGAACTCTTTATGGAATCCTCTACCTGTTATTGACAGCGAGAATGCCTAATCTTCCTGGTAAGTTTATTATGACATCAGAATGTTCGTTAACATAACTTGGTCAAGATGGAATTTAGTAAACTTTTCCACTAAATAAAATATTCAAAAGAAAGTGTCACATTAATTAAACAACGTCATCATCAACACAATGTCCTAATGTTCTTACCTTGGGATAGAATGTCGCCAATTATCACAGGTATCGGTGATGTTCATTTTACTCTTAATTAGAGAGGTGTGACAATAACATTTCTCACGCATTTTGATAGAGCAGAAAAACGGTTGCCATTCTATTTTGTGTTGAGCTGACGACGACCAAAGACATTTTTGGAGCATAACTGCTGCCGTCATTTAGGCAACATGATGGCGTGGACCTGTTGTTAGTAGGAATACAACTATTGTTCTTAGTTGCTGTTTTGCTTGTTTTGCTCTTAGTTTGTTTTACATAAAACAAATTTCATCTTTCTACTGTAAAGACGAGTCTTAATCTATTAGATCAGATAGCTTATACACTAGATCTAATTACCATCAGATTAGAAGACGTTTACCACAAAATGCATAAATGGTTATCGTAAAATGAATGCAAAGAATAAAATAATCACACTATAATTGTTTTTTAACTTTTAAAACTTGGAAACATTAACGTAGGTATTGGTTTACTACCAAGTTATATCAGATACATTTTGCTTACAAAGGCCATTAATTATTTACCTTTTTAAATCCGTTATATATACTGAGAATTTTCTTTTTCACATTTGTTTACATCTAATTTGTTTGAAACGTGAATCTATGCAAATATGCAACGTTGTTGGCGCCATAAAGAGTATATTGCATATATTGTATAAATGAGAGTAAAATGAGCTTTAAACCTTGGAGAAGGCCGTTCATTATGTATATACGTTTGTATGTATGTATGTATGTATGTATGTATATATATATATATATATATATTATATATTATTTTTATTTTATTTTTTTTATTTTGTTTATTTTTTTATATATACATACACATTTTATATTCCATATAGCTTAGTATCTAGTCAGATTTATCGAACCATCATATATTTGTCTAAAACAAATCCGTTACTCTTCTCAAGCTAGTATTTCCCTTAGAAGACCGGAGACTCACAAGTTTTCGTGTTTATGATTTTACCCTTGAAGCCACTGGTGTAATCCACTAATTGTTTACACTCAAATAGGTTCGCTTCGTCCATATTATTATTATAGCAAAGTCCAGTAACCATGACAACGGACCGCCGTTTAATCTCGTCACCATAATATCGCTCATGTATAATGTAGATACCTAACTTTGAAAGCCTGTAAACGCAACAATGTCTTCCTTAGACCAAGACAATAAATTAACAGCCAACTAAATGCACCCAACGAGAAAGGCATTTGCAGCTTAGTAGCTTGGGGATGACTTGAGATTGGCTTCCAGTGGCTTCAGGATCGTGACATTTAAAAGGAAAGAGGTCGAAATAGTCATACAATGTTGTCGCAAAGTCAGGCAAAGATATTCAAAATGAGGAAGATCGGGATTTCATAGGGAAGTTATAGGCATGTAGAATAAACCGGTAAATATAAAGAGATTGTAGCCTCTTCATGATAAGTCAGAATAATGTAATCAAGTTTATAACAGATGATTTGGAGCACCTGAGTATAATTAATTTTAATGGTTCACTATGGGACAGATGAATAATTAATATTTCAGTTTACTTTCATGAAAGGCCACAATGTCACCATATTAATGTCCAGTGTTTGGGTTGAACGCTAACGCTTGTGTGCTGTCTCTAGTTGTTTAATCCAATACGGGTAATGAATCATTTCAGTTCATGCACGGTTAATAGTGACTTAAAACACATGTCTTGTTTTGAATGAGATTCACGCCTTCCATCATAAATATAGATCTACGCCCCTTAAATGGCTCTTCATTTTCTTCAAAGAAGCATCAGTTTATTCATTCTTCAGCTAATGGTGATATATCCATGAGGGCAATACACCTCAGTGACACCAATATAACATTTACTAAATAACAAATAATGGATGTTTGGGCTCAATGGCTCTGTGCTTGAATGGTTAACAATATAGGGGTGCACTAAAATGCACTACGACCTTGTTTGAAAGCAGTGACGTGTTTGAATAACCTAACCAGGTAATATTTCATTTTTAATGCGAATTAACTAAATATAATATTATAAGCATTCTCTAAATAAATAGAATTTAAAACAATTGACTTTCCTTCATTATTTACAATAACACTTAATTTATTTGTATTAACCGTAAAACGTAGCCTTTTTAATTCTTTAATTGAAATCATCCTTGAATATTTCAGCATTCTGCATAACTTTTATCATATATTTCCAAGTCTCTTTCTGACTTTTCACCACGTTTATGGCTAAAGCATTCGCGGAACAAACACTGCATTGTTGTAACTTGTCGACAACAACTCTATTAATAACCAATCATTCAATTTGTCGAGACCAGCCTAATTTACAAACATCGTCATTGTGGACAAAGAGGCTCAAAGGTTAGACAATTCTCCAAAGAAATACATAGCTTTCGTTAAATATCACTTTTATGTTGACGACACACAGCTGGGGTTTCTGATATTCGGTTACGGATGACTCAATTTAAATGATAATAAAACAAATATTATATATTTGGCATCACAACGTTGTTTTAAATCCCTAAATATACCCGCATTACAATTAACCCTAATGACTCAGCAAAACTTATTTTTGAAGATGTTTTAACATATATGAGCATGTTACATTAACATGCTAAACCCCCTACTACAATCTTAAGAACATTCACTGTTTAAAGTTATTCTTGGAACAAGAAACGCATGTAACTGTAATCCATACCTTTGTTGCATCTCGGATAGACTATTGTAACTACCTGTTATATGGCATATCTGATTATAGAATTAATCACCTTCAGCGAAATCAGAATAATGCAGGTCACATAGTGATAAATACATCCTTAAACATCATCCTCATTCTACAAACTCTACATTGGCTACCTGTTAGACAGCGTATCAATGTCAAAATATGAGTAATAACTTATAATTCTGTCAGTGACATGGTACCTGAATATCTGTGTGAACTTGTGTCCATTAGAAAGTCATCCCGAAAACTCAGATTATCAAGTCAGATATTATTGCAGGTGCCTGTCTCTCCGCTCAAGTCCTATGAAGATTGTCCATTTAGTATTCCAGCCCACACATTCTGGAATAGTTTGCTGGCAAATATTAGAAACGCGTCATGTCTTTTAATTAATTCTAAGACCACAACTGTTCAAGGTTGCTTTGACAGATAAATAATAAGTATTGTTTAAATCTCTTATCGGAGTTTTACCGACATATTATTTAGTGTATCACTGCACAGCGCCATTGAATGGCTCCTGCTCCTGCCCTTAATTAAATATGTATTATTATTATTAGTTTTATTATTATTCCTATTATTATTATTATTATTATTATTATTATTATTATTTTAATTAAACAAGCATACATTATTAAAACTCTTTCCATATCAGTAGCTACATATATCTCAACTAAAACTAATACATTTACTATTAACAGTGATGTTGACGTTCGGGTGATTGGAGAATATACTATTTATTTCCACGTCAATTACCGGTGACTGTCGTGAAGTAAAACTTCCTACCCCCCTCTTCGCTCTTATTCCACCCCCTTCTTTATAATACAAACCTTGATCTTCACAATGATACCAAGAACAACACGACCAACAACAACAACAATATCAATAACGATAATAACATTCATCTTAGTACTTGATTCCTTTCCGCTAAACATGAAATAAACATCTTGATATAGACATTTTATGGAGTAACGGGTTTACCTGATTACAAACAACACAAAGATTTCGGCAAACAACAAAATGTACACAAGAAATATCATAATTTCCCCCGGGAGTCACAACCCTGTGTTCGGCTGATGACATATTGTGGCCTGACACGAAAAGGGGACGGGCACGAATGTGGCACGTCGCCATCCATCTGAGTCACGTGACGTGCAAATATGACACATAAAGGAGGTTTTAATTTGGTGAAGATATATGACCATCTGTAAAAGTCAGGCTTACAATGTATGTGATGTTACTTTGTGAACAACTTGCCTGTTGTTGTGTTCGTGATGGCTATTTGGTGATCATGACACTTTGCTCGATTAGCCATTGTAATGACATGACTTATCATTGGCACCACACTGTCCGTATTTATTGGTAAATAGTTCTTGTGAATTAGCATCCAAAACCATTTAAACAAATTGGTAAATTTTGAAATTGCGAATTTTGCCCAGTTCACACAGTTACTAGCCCCGAAGTTCTCTTTCACACACTCTCATTCACACACTCATTTACATTCACTCACTGACTCAGCAGCCTTTATAATTAATATAGGTGGTTAATATATGACAACCTACTCACTCAGCCAAACACACACACTTAACAACTTATATATATATATATATATATATATATATATATATATATATATATATATATATATATATATATATATATATATATATATATTATATATAATATAATATAATACGTTTTAAAATTATATACTTGTATTATTTCTGTATAGATCAATTATCTATATATGATACTGACATTAGTGTTATGTTGTACAAGCTAGTTATACACCTAAGTACCTTGATATTTAGGGGTTCACGCGAGGCTTGACGCAGAAGAAAAAAAACTGTAATCATTGTCCACCTGTTTAAGATATACCTGTTTTTGTTCAATAGTAAGGGTTGTCTTGGGGTAGGTACAGTCATCCACAGGTGGTGTTGTTAAACTGTGATGTCCTGCATAGAAGTATACGTTCAGAGCTACATTCACCTACGTTTCATGTTAATATCCTAATATATCTATCTTAATACTCACCAGATATCCGCACAATTATTAATATAATTGCTACGCGGAATTAAAGTTTGCG
>JAODUP010001406.1:0-12500 GCA_025642065.1 Paralvinella palmiformis | reverse complement strand
TCTCCTCAGAGAAACTAACAAACCTGCCCTTGCTGATGCAATGTGCGAATACGTGAAAGACCCACAGCGAGATTCCCTGCTGTCCAGTGACCTTCACTAGGTGTTTGATAGGGGATCCCTCATTCAGAGAATTCCTTGGCCCAGAAACGAGAAACTATTATATTTGATGGCTATACGGCAGGGCTGGTAACTAAATATGTTATTTACCCGCGCAATATCTAGACTGTATGGGGTTGGGTTGGTGATTCCGAATTCAGAAAACATGCAGAAATCTTTTTGTCTGGCCTATATATCCAACATGATAAAATTACTGAAAATGGGGAGAAGGCAATTGTGTTCATATACAATGGAGGAAAATATTTAAGTTTAAATGCCAGCGATTTAAAGCAAAAGATGTCATGTGTTCAAAACAGATTCAGACACAATTTTTGCCACCAACGTCAGATGCTGCTAAGTATCATTCACTACGTGTTTTCCATCAAATAAACGAATGGAAAGGAGAAAACCTTAATGCCACTGAGTATGGATGGAAGGGGAAGGATGGCAAGTTCATTCCACTCAGAACAGACCTGCCTCCAGCTCCTGACCACCTACGAGAAGTAACGATAAAACCGGCTTCAGTACTTTAAACTGCACTCGTCACAGGAATGGACTTGAATATACATTTGCCTGTGGTGACTGTAAAGGCACTAGCTGCTCTATTGCAATGGATTCGAGAGCTATTGAGACTGAAGTTGGTGAATGAACAATCACAGAGCTTCAACAAAGTGTTCCGGAGGCTTGGCTTTTATTTACTTCTAGATTTGTCTATCTGATGTGGGCAGTACTTTTTTATGCTACTTGGTTAACCATGCCTTCTTTGCTTAATTGGCTCATAATGATCACTTTTTGGGGATTATTTCATGTATTACTAGCATTGAACCATGAAATCTAGATCATGACATTTTTCTCATACTCTTTGGTTCACAGTTCTAAATGTTATGATGAAACGGAGGTATGGCGACACATAATTATGATTATATAATTAGCTAATCACCCAAATGAGCACTTGATTTTAGTTTCTATTATTTCTAACAATATAACCGATGAATTTGGATAGTATTTAATTGCTTCTTTTGATGATACATCCAGGATTTCCAGTTGTTTACCTTGTTCCTTTGATGTTCGTGCATAATTATCATAAATTAACATATTACTTACTTATAGAAATATATCAACATACGCCTTTCTTAATATTCCCTACTGAATATTCATGAGTACACCCATATTGAGGCTACCGGGGCTCTGTCGGGTACGATCACATTTTGCACGAAGTATCAACATGGCTGATTCGTGTACTAGTACAGTATTATATAGTGATTCTGATTTGTTAATAGTTCTCGAGTTTACGTATAGTTTAGTTGAAAATTACATCAAGAATAAGAACCAAGCTACTGGGGTTGTTATCCTTGGAAAGGGTAATACATATTTCCATTTCACGTTGGATAATATTTAACCTTGGTGGTCTTTGACCGTCTACCTATAGTAGATTAGACGAAGGCCCTGTTTTATAATTTTGATGTTCTTGTTCAAGTTTGGTAGATAAGATACTACAGATTTTGAAAAATATCAAGAAATAACAATATCTGGAATATATTGCTTATAAAAATAACACAAACCTATATACATTATCATCTGTTGACGGCTAATTTACAGTGTTTCTGCAGAGCACATATAACATGATATCAAGTGAAATGTTATTCAATTTGCGATCAAAATAAAATGTGTTGTTAGTATTATGTTACTATATATTGCCAGGCCTAAAATATATTACTATTTAAGCCCTAACCAAAATTAATTTCATATACGGTGGATGAACGAGTTTTATTTTATACTTGAGTAGAAGTGAATTTGTAAAAATCAACTTGAGTAATAAGTCACACTACTTCATAAAATTAAAAGTGAAGATTACATTTATTATAACACAAACTAAAAGGATCAAACAAAGTGCACAAGAGTGAACAAAAGTGTCTATAGACATGTGTTCTTACCTTAAGTTCACTGCATCCACACTATGCATATTTGCTGCCAAATTCAGTTCAAAAGCTGATTCTCAACGTTGGTGTCGCCAATGAGATTATAACCTTTCTTACGATGCGTTTAAAAAAGAGTTGGCTTTAGCTAAAACATGTTATAACAAAGCCAGCCTCAACACATAGGTTGGCAAAATTATGACGAGTCTTAAATTTAAGTGAGCATTATTTGAAACATATTCGTTTACCATAAATTCATTAAATATACAACTTGTGACAACTTGTGATGACAATTTTTAACAGCTATATCAATTGTCTCTTAAATCATAGGCTAAATGTTATGAGTAAATGGGCAAAATAAATATCACGAAGTAAATTAAAGTAACGAGGTAAACAGTAGTGTTACCCCAAATAAAGATGTAGTTTTACGAAGCGATAATTCCAATAAACTTACTTTTACTTCAATAATGACCTAAATTCTCTTGACCAGGATTTAATGGGCATTACATCTTGGACACGATCTGATGATTCCATAAGTGCCCACTTATGTTAGATGAGCTGGATAGGAAGCGTGTTATATACCTTGAAAAATAGTTCAGGATCTCTACCAATCTTAAAAATTCTAAATTTTGTTATGGTTTTATCCATAGGTATCTGATGCAAGTATATGCCTTGTGCTGTTCATGAATAATTTACACATTGTGGAACACAACCATATTAAGTCATATTCACTGATATTATATGATTGGGGGGCGGGGGGTATTCAGGATTATTGGTAATGTATATGGTGTCCGTTATCAGAGACGCTATGTTTGTAATTCCCCCTGAAGTCAGATTAAGAGAGGTAACAGTTTACTTGTATTTGTTTTCGTAGTTTACATTTTCCGGTTAGAGTATCATTATTCATCATCATAATTGACAGCCCCAAGGCTGCCTCACGGTCAAAGAACATCATTTTGTCATCTCTTAAGTGTTGTTCCAGCTTCGGTCTCTGAATGCTTCTTTTTGCACTCTTCATGAATTTTGTTCTGTTAATCATGTGCTGAATTATTAGCTGTATGCTATATTTTGTGTCCTACAACCTGAAAAATACCATAAAACCTAAATAGCGTGGCATATAATGAAAACATATATGTGTCTTTATAAAATGCCTGGCAACGATGCTTTTGCTTTGATCTTACAGATTGTTATTGGCTCGAATCCCGTGTTTACTTTTCCTTATAGGATACATTCCTCGAGTTGGCGCTAAGCGTTAATCCCGGATGTGATCAAAGGAAAACAGAATATTCTCTTTGATTTTGGGGAGAATAAAATAACTGCGGTAAAAATGAAATTATGACGAATCGTCTTCTTTTCATATTTCCCAAAAGTGGCATTTAGCTTCTTTCACAACAAACAGGAAGGATAATTTTGAAGACACGCCTTACAAATATATGCTATGTTTAATACATCTATGAGAATAACATAACACAAATTGATATATCTCTCTTATTTATCCTTCATTTGATGAACAGATCGACATGTTATATATGTTAGTGTAACAAATAAGTCGTTGAGAAACCAAAATTTAAAAATGACCAAACAAATATAAACACACATTTTGTCACAAATAAACCAAACAAAATGGAAAAAAGATATAAACTACAAAGAAACAAGCGAAATAACGAAACAAATCTTAAAACTATTCGAAGAAATCAAAGCTAATCAATAAATATCAATCATAACTACCAAACGAACACAACAAACACAGAGCAGATTCATGGAAACTAGGACAAACAAGCCAATATTAATCAAATAAATTAACGAAAAAGCCTATAACATAAAAATAGAGAAATAGACAAAGAAATAGAAAAAAAACACTGAAAGACAAACGAAAGTCCACGATCAGAAAAGAACGATTGGAAAAAACAAAACAAATTAATTAACTAAAAGAAACGAAACGGTAAAGGAACAAAGAACACACAGAATAGCATTATTCAGAGAAATACACCATTATTGTTATACGTATTATCTCTAATTGAAACAAAACGAATCAAACCCAACTCCAAAACAAATATAATTTGTTTTTACCAAAGGTTCTTACTAAAGCTACTTATCTTATCAATGTGTTACTAAACAGGACATCAATAATAAGTGATTTAAATATGTACCGGCCATTATGTAGTTATTGTTAACGTTCAGATAAATACAGACGTTGTTAGAGTCTCACAACCAGAAGCGACTGGTTGTTAAAGAGGAATCTGTTGAATCGGGGTGTTTGAGAAACAGCTAATGAGCTACATATCCTCATCCACTTAATCTCGAATATATATTTCTGTATAATATAAAACTATTTATAAATTGATATAATATCGTATCATATCCCGCAGACATCTTGAAATAGAACAAGCTAAGAAAAGGCGTTAGAAAAATTACTTAAGGTTATTCAGGATTAGGGTAACTAGAAACTTATATATTAAATGTTTCTGGATGAGACTATATTATAGTCTGTTTCTTGTTATTGTTGTTGCCAAGTATTACAGTTCCAGTTGCCGTAAAGAGTATTTCTAACAACAGGTTAGTAACGTATTTAGATCTAGATCCCGATGGTAGAAGTTTTTTAAATGTATTTAATTTTAAATGTATTTAATATCGATATAAAATTGATATAATAAAGATTTTCATATAACATGCAACAAGAACAACAAATACCTGAGTAACAAAACTAGCTAAACCCCATAATTCAAATGATGATTATTGGTGAATCATTACTGAATAAATCATTAATCATAATCATTATTTTCCAATTCAGAATTTAGCTTTCCTAAATGTTGTACACAACATCAGGAATAGAACATCCCAAAGGACACCCATCATTAGCCTCACTGGCAAGTTAGTGACGTGATGAGACATTCGGGTTACTGACAAAGCACTTATATTAATACATAAAAGTATGATACACATTTAAATGGAGCCTGATATCTACATTACGTGGCGTAACCGATAATCCAAAGGTAACAAAATATAGTTCCTTCTGTTCTTATTTTATCAACTCCAATAAAGATGCAGTGTATAACAGTTTTGTATACACATAAACCTGTGCTGTGTATTTGGTAATTACTATGCAGTCTATGCATTTCCATGACGATATTATTATAGATTTCCTCACATAAAGTAACAATACAAATGTAGCACCATACCAAAATCGATCGAGAGAAGACAGTCCATATTCTAGATCAACGGGTTTAATTGCTAACTGGGTGAACATTGGAAATATGCTGGAATGTAGAGACCGATAAATTCCAGTGTAAGACTACAGTCAAGAGCAAATAACTATAAACAAACGTGGATTGATAAGTATCATTAGTTCTGTATACGAGCCGTTTAGGGTTTGCGAGCGCTTTCGCACATTCTTCAATAGCGGACGATGCCCTATCAGAGTCTTGGTTATATCAGTGGATGTTATGGTTAAATCATCTCTGTAAATTGAGGCAATACAAGGTCGAATGTTGAAAGCAATTGCATAATTATGGTATTGCATATGTATGGTTAGAAATAATTCCCTTTGCAGATGCTTATCTATCTGACTATGGAGTCGCCAGTTAAATTCGGACCAGAAATGCAATATCAAGTGATCATTCGTCGTGAGTAAGAGCCGACAAGCACCATTAAAGGGGGTATTAAACATATATGGGTATCTCTCTCCCTGACTTCCCCCCTCTGTCTCTCTCGCTCGCTCTGTCACTCTATCTATCTATCTATCTATCTATCTATCTATCTATCTATCTATATCTATCTCTCTCTTTTCCCCTTTTCTATCTATCTATCTATCTATCTATCATCATTCATCTATCTATCTATCTATCTATCTATCTATCTATCATCTATCTTTTTATTTTCTCTCTCTTTTTTTTATATATATATATATATATATATATATATATATATATATATATATATATATATATATATATATATGTGTGTGTGTGTGTGTTTGTGTGTGTATGTGTGTGTGTGTGTGTTTTGGGGTACATATAAAGAGGAAAAGGGAAAGATCAACATATCTAAACATCCCGAGACCTACCTCCAAAAATCTAAATACAAATCAATATACATACATTAATCAAAATAAAATTTATCCTAAAAAAGTGTGCGTATACCAAATGTTCCACTCATCACCTGTGGGAAACCCAGCAAATTCGCTTTTCGTACCACAAATATGAACAGGAAAGTGGCTACATGGGGCTACGTACAAAAGGGAAGCACGAAAAAACATACCATTTGATACCACAGCTCGCAACAAACAACACGTGCGGGAATTCAATGGGGACTTGCTACATACTATCTAAAATTTTTGACACCACAGTTTCATTCAAAAGTAATTTTCTGGGTCCAAAAAAACCCCGTATATAAAACATTTCGACACCTCAGATGTTGACCCAGCTTTTTCTGGGTTAGAATAACTAAAAAATCCTACCTATATGAACCATATCAATACACTCCGACTAGTCTGGAGTCGACGTTCTTTTCTAAACTAAGTGAAAATTTAAGCCCTATGTATGGCTTCATGTTAACAAACTTTCATTTGTTCAAACAAAAAATGTACACTAACAGTATGGACTCACTAAAGCGATTAAACTAAACTAAAAACAAGTAGCAATACCCACAATGGATTATTACTGAAGAACAAATATCGTCCAAACCTGAGTAAATACTATGAGTTACTCAACCAACGCTAACCCTCATACGTTTATTTATCACAAAGGGGAAAGTTATTCCCTTTTAAATTTTCATCCCTAAGTATATGCAGTTAGGTGGTGGGATCTAAATTAAAGCGCCTATCCACTTATCTATTTGAGCCATGGTCGAGAACAGGGATTTCAGGCAGATCTCCGATATGCGAATGACACGTTGGGGTTATAATAGCTATACATTTAACAAATTTCCATATCAGTGTAATCTAATTACTTCGTAATATGGGAAAAAAAATCTGTCCCACTTAAACCCATGGAGATGCCTGCCTTTTAAAAAAACTCCAGGGTATAAATCCATCAAGCAGCATTGTATGATTTAATAGGTCGTTTCGCCCGACCATAAGAAGACAACAAATAGATTCTACATTATACATAACAAAGCTAATAAACTCAAACATGTTTAATAACGACATAACTTTCTTACATTGGTGTAATAAGGAATCTGGATGGAAATAGATAAGATGTCTGGCAAGGCAATGTGCGTTTTAGGGTACATAGTAAGAGGCAACAGGCACAGAGCATCAACATATCTAAACATCCTTCGAAACCTACCTCCATAAATCTAAATACAAATACAACTATACATACATTAATCTAAAAATAAAATGTTCCATACCTCCACATATTAATAGATGTGTGCGTATACCTAAGCATGTGTCTGGTCTACTCATCAGCCTGTGGGAACCAGCTAATTCGCTTTTCGTACGCGACAAATATGTCACGCCCACAGGAAAGTGGCTACATGCAGGCTACGTACAAAAAGCGGAAGCACGTAAAAACATACCATTTGATACCACAGCTCGCAACAAACAACACGTGCGTGTGGTTCAATGGTGACTTGCTACATACATATCATAAACTATTTTGACACCACAGTTTACATTCAAAAGTAATTTTCTGTGGTCCAAAAGAAACCTGTATATAAAGCATTTCGACACCTCAGATGCTGACTTCGGCTTTATTCTGGGTTCGAATAACTAAATAAATCCTACCTATATGAACCATGTATCAATACACGTCCGACTAGTCTGGCGTCGAAGTTCTTCTCTAACCTAAGTGAAAATTCAAGCCCTATATATAGCCTCAGCGTGTTAACAAACATTACAGTTTGTTCATAACAAAGAGAATGTACACTAACTCAGTATGGACTCACTGAAGCGATTTAACTAAAATAAAAACAAAGTAGCAATACCGCACAATGGATTATTATTGGACTAGAACGAAATATCGTCTCAAACCTGAGTAAATACTACGATTTACTCGAACCTAACAGCTAACCCTCATACGTTTCCATTCATCACTAAGGGAACGTTCATTCACGCTTAATTTAGCTTTCCTAAGTATATGCAGTTAGGTGTGGTGGGATCTAAATTAAAGCGCCTATCCACTTGATCTATTTGAGCCATGGTCGAGAACAGCGGATTTCAGGCAGATCTCCGATACTGCGAATGGCACGTCGGGATTATAATAGCTATACATTTAACAAATTTCCTATATCAGTGTAATCTAATTACTCATAATATGGGAAAAAAACTCTGTCCGCAGCTTAATACCCATGGAGATGCCTGCCGGAGTAACAAATGACTCCAGGAGTATAAATCCATCAAGCAGCATTGTATGATTTAATAGGTCGTTTCGCCAGACCACATAAGAAGACAACAATATAGATTCTACATTATACATAACAAAGCTAATAAACTCAAATATGTTGTAATAACGACATAACTTTCTTACATTGGGGTAATAGGGAATCTGGATGGAAATAGATAAGATGTCTGGCACGGGCAATGTGCGTTTTAGGGTACATAGTAAGAGGCAACAAGCACAGAGCATCAACATATCTAAACATCCTTCGAAACCTACCTCCATAAATCTAAATCAAATACAACTATACATACATTAATCTAAATATTAAATGTTCAATACCTCCACATATTAATAGATGTGTGCGTATACCTAAGCATGTGTCTGGTCTACTCATCAGCCTGTGGGAACCAGCTAATTCGCTTTTCGTAAACTCTCTCTCTCTCTCTCTCTCTCTCTCTCTCTCTCTCTCTCACCCCGCCTCATCTACCTTGAGCAGGTCTAAATTTCTAAATTTAAAAGAAATGATTGTGTTAGTTAGCTTAAATATTGATAAATATAATATTTTTGATTGTTATTCTCGTTGTTATAGTTGTTGTTGTCATTGTTATCGTCGTCATAGTTGTTATTCGTTGTTGTTGTTAACTTACATACATAGCAATTCAGTCAATGATCTATTTGTCTCGCCAGTTTGTTCATTTTGCTATACGCCAGTCTTCATATTTGTTAAGATTGCTCCCCATTTTATACGTTACACTTAGACTTACAGGTTATCACATTCTTAATGTTTAATAATAAATTTAATCTAATATAATATAATTAATTCTTTTGTTACACTTCATTAACTGCATTAATGACAATGATGTTAGTTTTTGTAGTTCTCTGTATACTTACTCAACGATACAGTGTTAATATATGGACCTGTCTTTTAATGTGAATTAATGTCTTTAATGAGCCAAATTTGTGGTCACGTTTATATCTTCTACCTGAGTACAAGTCAACAAAATGTGTCCAAGTCGTTAGTAGTTTTCGTATCTGATATCATTCTGAGCATATCTCAGTCGAACCAACAACAAGTCGATGACATGATGATGGGAACCTATGCTGTAAACAAATATTATGTACTTTGAAGTAGTAAATGAATACCTAAATTACCTGTCCTTATAACATTAGTAAGTTAATGAAAATAAGATGACTTCTTTGATCATTATTCGTTATAGCACATTAGTTAAGTACCCAATTAGAAAGCTGGAATTCTCTCGTTTATACCCTTTATGGAATACTCTACCTGTTATTTGGCAGCGAGAGTGCGTATATTTCCAGGTAAGTTTATTATGACATCATAATATTCCTGAACATAACATGGTCAAGATGGAATTTAGTAAGCCGCACCAATTGGGACTCTCCACAAGGGCCGTGCGTTCTAACAAAACTGGACACGTCTATTATGTGACATGACAAGAACGGAGTTGGGCGGATATCTAACATGGCGACCTTCTAAATATCATATAGCTGAAAGATTGTGTGTAGTTGTTTAATTCATAATGAAGTATTTATATCCTGAAGAGTCAATAGCGAAATGTAGTAAAATAATATTGACACACTCTATGATTTTATCAATGAATGTCTCTAATTAACACATACGTTATATCGGCGGCGTTCATTGTACCCTTAATTAAAGGCGCATGACGACACCAGTTATCATGTATTGCCATAAGACAGAAATATGGTTGCCATGATAAGTCTTGTTGGACTAACGACGACCAAACCACTTCTGAGATATAATTTCCTCTGTCGTTTGAGCAATATGATGATGAGCACCTTTTGGTAATTGTTCTTTCTTGTTTTTTGTTTGTTTACAAAAGACAATCTGTATATTCCTACTGCAAAGACGAATTTTAATCTATTAAATCAAACAGCTTATACACTAGAAATGCATACCTCAAGAGTAGTAAACGTGTTTCTATAAAATGAATCAATGATTATCGTAAAAGTAATGCATAAAATAAAATAATCTCACTATGATAAAAAAACTTATTTTCCTTTTGCAATCTGTTGTATATGATTGGAAATTTTTTTTTTATCTGTAATAACATCTTGAATATTGAATCTATGCAATCCTGGTACGTTGTTGACGCCTTAAAGAAGTGAAGAATTATTAATTAATATTATTATTATTATTATTATTATTATAAATACAGGTGGTTAATATATAACTATATACTCAATCACTAAAACAATCACACAAACACACACCTTCTTAACTTTGTGTGATCTGAAATTAGTTGTGTGTTGTAGAAACTATTTATACACTTGAGGAGCATGATGTACATAGGTGCGCGTGAGGTTTGACGCAGAGGAAAACAACTTTGTTCTTTGACAACTTGTTAAAGATATGACTGATATTCTTATTGTCTTATTGTCTTATTATACACGTCTGGTCATTATGAAGTATTGTTTTTGGGTAGGTACAGCCATCCACCGATACAGGCATACATTCATCAACACCTCGCGTTAATATCCTTATATCATTCTTAATGCTCAGGCCGCCTCTGTGCTCTAGCAACTACTAACCGTGTTTGAATATCGGCGTGGACATGTCTGAAGGTTGTTTCATCTTAGACTTCGCTTCATTTATTTTGGAGGTCGCTCAGCCCATTTAGCCTACTATGTGCACAACATTGGCTGTTAAACATCAATCATCAACTTTTAATGCTCACAGATTTCGCTTACTTTTTTAGTATTATTTAGTGTGCACCTTAATCTCCTTAACTTGGATTTGGCTCAGCTGATGGCGTGACTAATTACCAGTGAATAATATAACGATCGGTAACTAAGCCAATGTATGGCATATCAGTGTACTACAAATGTGACCCAGTCATCAGCGAGAAGAAATTAGGTCACAGTCGTATGGTATAAAGAGTCCTAAATCAGTCATTTCACAACATGTTCACTCCATAATCAGGACCTGTCATAAAGAAGGCTAGTGCACATTGTTTACCTGGATTTATCATCTGATTTCTCAGACGTGCGCTAAATGACCTTTGTGAATGATATATTCACCTGAGCGAAATAAAGGTAAGCTCGAGATGCCAGGGAAATGCTATGTTTTAATAATCATCATCATCATCATTTACCTTAAACATCAATATCTCAGTTGGGATTGCTATTAGATACTGTATTTAGGCACCAAAGACACCAAATAGAAGACATACATAGCATATTAAGTTTATTATAATCATACTTTAAGGGATGGGTTCCCACCAATTGATGCTCTCGTATTTCTGAGTACGACTAATGTTTATTATTTTATTTAAATATGTCGATTTGTTTACTTGTTTTTACGGAAGAAATGGTGATATCATGATATTCGGGAATTTGAGGGATGTCTTTGAAGATGGCCCATTGGCCAATGAGCTGGAAACAAATCGCAGATTATAAACTGTTGCACTGAAGTTCAATGGTATGTTAAACATGGTACAACAAATGGAAGAATAGATCGTAAAACATATATTCCAGTGAGAATGCTCCGATCTGAGTCCTATTCACTTTTAAGGGTACCAAGAAGCCATCCAGCAATGTACGGAGAGAGATTCTTCCGAGTATCAGCTCCCAAGCTGTGGAGCGAATTGCCAAACCACATAAAACTCGCAGCAATTAGAGACATATTGTGTGAGGTTCTTAAAACCCATTTATTTAAATTGGCGTATTTATAATATTAAACCAGATTATTAAGTATGAAATCTATTTGATCTATATGAACTCAGAAAATATGTTTTAATTGTGTTTTATATGTTAATCGCCTTAGAGCAATTTCGGTTGGATAAGGCGCTATATAAAATACTCTATCATTATTTAGCTAATTCGTTCAATAATATTTTTATTGACACAACAACATACTAACATTAATGTTTGGGATTCTGTTCTGCAGAATCTGGGCCTATATCTGCTTGTATCGAAGATGGTTGCAGATGGTCATAAGTTTTATAGAAAAGACTTAAAATCATAAGACAGCCTAAAGTGAAAGCAGACAAAATGTATAATCTCCTTGTTAGAGAACGATTTTTGCATTAGGTCCCCATATCTAGTCGTTTTATATTCCTCGTCACTACATTTCGATGACACAGTTTAAATGGGTTTGAAATCTATTGTTGCATTGTACATAGATCAT
>JAODUP010001407.1:0-57419 GCA_025642065.1 Paralvinella palmiformis | reverse complement strand
ACGAACAACCGATTAGATTTAAAGCTACATTAAATAAGCTGAAAATTGATTTATTGGATACAACCTTATTTAAAGATCCAGAAAATGAAAACGGATTATTAACAAAGTTCTTCTTTAAACCGACAGACACTCATCAACTCTTGCATAAGGATTCCTTTCACCCTAAACATACCTTTCAAGGTATCCTGAAGTCCCAGATCTCACGTTTTTTTAGGATTTGTTAAAAAATTACAGATTTTGTCTCATTCATTATGCAAAAGGAATTACTCAAAAAGATGGCTATGCCATATTAAAAGTAAAACTGTCCGTGAACTACAAATACAAAAACGTCGTATTAATCCGACTAATTCTACAAATAGTCAGTGTTTTTCAAAACCATGTGGGATTAGCGGATGTAGATCATGCGAGATATTGTGTTCTTGTCACAATATCACAAGTACAGTTACCAACAAACATAAGGATTCCTTTCACCCTAAACATACCTTTCAATGAATCCTGAAGTCTCAGATCTCACGTTTTTTTAAGGATTTGTTCAAAAATTACAGATTTTGATGTAGCATGGCAGATATTGTCTCATTCATAATGCAAAAGTACAGTTACCAATAAAACCGATGGAATAATAGGCAATTTAAACTGTAGCTCATCTAACGTAATATATATCTGTGAACGTTTACGTTGCTCTAAACAGTATGTAGGCGAGAGTAATGGCGAACTTCGTGTTAGAATGAATGGCCTTCTGCGTTATTCACGCATCTTCTAGAACATACAGAGATACACAAATACTTGCCCGAACCATCTCTAGAAGATTATGATTTAATTCCGATTGAGCAGTTACCTACTACAGGTTCATACACTCAAGACAAGATAAATAGATTAATTCGGGAAACATTTTGGATAGATACCCTAGGTACATTAGAACCGGGAGGTCTTAATAAGAAAAGATATGAAGATGTTATAAAACCTATACAAAATGAGGACGTTGTCCCATTTGTGGTACCATTTTCAAAAACGGCTAAGATAGCAGCAAGAATAATTAGAAAACCTTATAAAATTCTCCAACAGAAAGAAGTATTGAATGATTATGAATACAGAATTATCACAGCTTATTCTAAACACAAAAATCTAGCTGGTTCCTTGGTTTCAGGCAAAATGTAGGAAAACGTTATATTTAACAATGTCTCCTGGAGCTCTGAATAGGTTTTCTTTTAACACATCTCCAGTAAAACAACTTAAACCCAATTATAAAAATTCTCAGCCCTAGTAATTACTTCAGTAAAACAAAGCAATATTTCCTGAAGTAGATCTCAACCGAAGCTGCAACAAACATTCATTACTGACAGCAGTTAGATTTCAGTACACACAGTTAATTACTATTAATATGTGTGTTTTGGTATCTTTACAGCTATGAAAGAAAAATTGGAAAGTTGGTTTATTTTCAATTACTCTAATCAAAACAGTTGTTTTGATTATAGTAACAGCGCTTCGTTCTAGACAAAGGCTACAAAGGTTAACAGTTTCTAGATTCTGGTTTGAAATTTAAAACTAGCTAGGGAATTATGGTATAAATATTGCTGGCAAAGTAAATACTTTAGACACATATTGCAATAAAAAGGCTAACACATATATTTGAATATACCATATAAGTACTTAAGATAACATTTGATATAATGATTATTAAAATTATACGTTACCAATGTTGCTTGTGGTCTGAATAATAATATAATAAATAATGTATTATATCCATTGCTGAATTTGCATGTAGATGGTCTTAAACGTTAGAGATACGACAATAAAAAGATATTAGAGACATCACGATGTATATTCTAATTAACAAGTATAACAAAATATGTAAATATTTAGAATGGGCTAACCTACCGTAATACATAATTATCATGAGATGCCAATACCGATACTGTTAGCGTGCATAAAATAGGCATTGTTTTCTCTACTAATGCACACATTTGTAGCGAAGACCATTTCAGCAATCAAAGTTAGCAATCACATCACTGCTACATAAAATTACCAACAAATAACGTTTTGCTAGAGTCATTAATTTCTATTGAATTCCAAATAGGTGGAAATGCTAAATGACTAATTACATTATTTTCAGGTAATATAGTTATTATCATATACATATAAATCATCATATCCTATGCACAAAGGTGAGACTATAATGATTTGTTTATATTGCCTTACTCTCGAGATTAAATAATTCATGACACATTCATCCAATCAGTTTCCAAAAACGTTTGACATCTTGTTTTCACAGATTGGTTTATTCAGAGCTCACATCTGTAGTAGGCAAGACCTTCTAGTTGTTCATTGTTATACAATAGTTATATATTGTTTGTGGCCATCATGGTGTAAACATTATATCTGGCAATACATTGTACTTCGGATGTTATATGTCAGCCATGGCCATTGTTTCCTACGTGATGATATATCTATCATATACTACATAAAAAGCTATTTACTGCTAGTCTTGTTAATTAATGGTGTTTTGACTAGGTCTGTATAGTTTGGTTCAACTGTCGGCATGTAATTTGACTTGTTTACTGTTCACAGTTATTAAACACTGGAGCCCTACACGGGTTAGGTTCAATCGTTCGGGTCACAGATTTGGTTTGGGTTTAAGTCGTGTCGGTTGGATTGGTTTCGAGTTGTTGTTTTGTTGGCTGGTTTGGGTATGGGTTGCTTGAAAGAATATGGGTTTTATTTATTTTTTACATCCAACAATATGCTCATCCACCTCCCGTTACTTAACCAACGCCAATGGTTGCGCAATACGTATACCTACATTGCTATATAAATACCCTCGCTATTACCGGCACACACTGACCGTGAAATGACTGGTAATCTGTGAATTGCTTGAGAAGTTGTCAGGGTCATTAGGTGTCGACCATAACGGTGTTGATAGTACGACCAGCGAGATATTAAATAAGGTGACATTTGGGGTTAATAAAAGATCAGTTGTAATTAACCACACATAAGGCTGACCGGCGCACATGCACGACTCTAATGCCACCCCACCACAACCCAAAGTTTCAAACAGTTTGCACAAAAGTGAGATTTGACTATACACTAAATATATAAACCATCCCACACCTCACAGAATTGGTCCAGTATGTGTTTATTCAGCTAACAATCCATCTCTAGGTTGAACAGTTCGAAGGGAAACTGTTATAATAGCAGTAGGTAGTTAGTGTCTTGGACTCTTTAAAGATAGGCGCTGTGTTAGTATAGCTATTAATTAGTAAGTAGTTTGACTGCTTATACATGTTTACGTGTACACCCGATTATTGTGTTCAAGTGCTATCAAGCAACACATATATTATTATATAAGATATGAGAAAACCTAAGTTAATCATACTGCCCTCTTTTATTGCTGATACATGCTGGGGGACATTTGTTACTACTGGATATTAGTAGATATTGTGTTTTATTGAAGACAGTTATTGTATTCTAACTGATTGAAGGTGCCCTAATGTTTCGAATAGATGTGATATTATTTCAACTATTGCTACTGGTAGCCATGGCTGCTGTCGAACTAACGGCTAGCTAACCAAATAGTGACCATATGATACTACAGGATTTTAATATAAAAATGTGAATAAATTACAATGGAAAAGTTCGTTTTTAAATAAATTATGTTAATAACAGGAAATTTGTATGTTTCTGGTTCAGACTCCATTTTCGTAGGTTAGGTTGGGTATGGGTTATAGCTTTGCGGGTTGGGTTGGGCACGGATTCAATATATGATTTATTGTGGGTTCGGGTTTGGCTCCGGTTGAAATTTATGGGTTTCGGTTGGATATGAGTTGAGTAGTTGCTGGTTGGGTCCGGTATGGGTTCGGCTTTCCAACCCATGAAGGGCTCTAAAACAGCCTTTCTAGTATTAACATTTGCCAAAACATTTAATATCGTTTCTTTTTACCCAATTATAGGTCAACCATGGCCATTTTTTCCCACGTGATGATGTATCTATCATATACTACATGAAGGTCATTTAGAGTTATTCTTGTTAATTCAAGTTGTTTTGTATTATTCTGTATAGGTTCAGGGGTCGATATGCAGTTTGACTTGTTTACCGGTAGTCAGAAGTGTTGACATCATTACCTGTCAACTGTTCACAATTTTTACACACACTATACATTACAAGTGTGTAGATTTATTGAAGTGCATAGACAACACTGTCATTGTCGTCAACCAGCACCCCCCAATTCCTGTGGATTCACACACACATGGTTCACAATTGTTATACCTACTTACTAGATAATCAATCCATAGACATGATCTCAAAACTGAATCAAGTTAGCAGTCTATGTTAAGTCTCGCGTAAATCTTTTGTTTCCAGTTCCTCCACCTACAGACCCGCGTCATATCCTTATTCTTTAAAAATATACAACATTTAAACGTATCACAAGAACGTGCTATTTGGTCATAATATGTACATTATGTGATCTTTTTACGATTGATGGAAGAAAAAATAACCTTTATTAAACGAGTGAAAAGAAAACAAATTCCGGCATTTCCCGAACAATATTGTAAATAGGACGTATAATCTGGGAGAGCGGTTGGTGGGTTGAACAATCATAACTTCCTCCTTACAGTACACGCTCTACTTATGTGTAATTATATCTGATATGTATCCGGTCAATGGTAGTGAAGTAAGGATTCCTTTTTTCTCTGACTTAGTGACAATTATAAGAAAACAGAAACTCGCATGACTAATCTAGGCTTCGTGACACGGATTGAAGTTTGCTTTACGCTTAAAACCGTTCTGTGCCCGTTTATACTCTCACTTTCACAATCGTTTAGTTGTTATATGTTACAAGGAGTTGTATAAACAACTCGAGACATTTCGGTTCAGATGTATACAAAGAACAGAACTTTGGGCAACGGTTTTCGTGGCCCGGAAAATAAAACAAATGAAGATGGCAAATCTTCTAGGGCGATATTGAAGTAGTGGTTGTTTTTTTCCGGATTAAGTCGTTTCGCCTTTAGGTTTTTCTGGACTGGAGTCCCGTCAATATCCGGTCACAAAGGACATAAAATAGTAGAATCTATAATTTACGTGGCAGTAAAAGTAATTTCTTATCAGATAAACATATATTTTCATTAATTATTAGGTTAATTTGGACAATGTTTCTGTTTATTTGCGCTCCTATATATATGAAAATGATTATGGAATATAATTTTATTGTTTGTTATTCCTTACTTAGAATTACGTTTTTCCAGCAAAAGTATCAGAATATATTAATGTTATGTATTTATCGATATAATTCCCTTATGAGGAATATATTGCTGCATTTGAAAGACTATGGATATTCTGGATCATGGTGAATATAATGAAATATGATTATTATTATTGCCAAAATGCTAAATATACGACATATGGGGCTGTTAAGCAATGCATTAAATCAATCAGGCACTTTTATGGAAATCGACTTCAAACGTTCTGATTATTTAGAGTGTTCAATGAGGCACACGAATCTCAGTTCAATATTTGGTATCACCAATACGAGCATCGTCAAGGCATGCTGTCAAACAGGGTTGCCAGGGTTTGAAGGTGAAAAGCTCGCCAAGTATCAATGACTATCTGTCGCCATTCCGCCAGATTAGTAGGCTTGTTGGCACTTGCATCAATGGTGCATCAACGGACCACACCTGTCTATAGGATTAATATCCGGAGACACTGTTGGCCATTCGATGTATTCGATCCCTTCAGTTTCCTTAAAACTGACGACTGGTACACAAACTTATGCCCAAATTTCAGACGAACAAATGGCAATAACCTTTCCTCCAGGATCTGTAGGTACTGGTACTGATCCAGGTTTCCATCGACGATTTGAAGGTCGCATTTTCCACCATGGTGGAAAGCACACCATATGGTACCTCCACCGCCCCCTGCTTGGACTCTAGGTACGATGCAATATTCATTATAGGCCTAATGTTACTGTCTGCGGATCCGGATACGACAAGGTATCCGGGAAAGCAGGAATCTGGAATCATCGCTGAATATGATATGCTGCCAATGACATGGTCGCCAGAGAAGATGGGGTTTAGTCCAATCCACACAATGACGGACCATGATGTAAAGAAAGTTGCCCAATCATTTCAGCAAGTTCCGCCGGCACGCCCGAGTACAACTAGAGATATCAAAAACTGTACTCCGTTATGTATAGAGCTTCAGATATCACGCCACATGGATCTTGGATGTTTTATGTGTCACCCACTCACTCAAGACAATACCACTTGTTGAAAACGTATCCCAAAATACTCGTCACGTATCAATGATTAGGCTGATACCACTGAAAAGATCATAAACACTAACCAACTGGTCCTAATATGCTGTTCCACAAAGGAATGCAACGGATAAAATATATAAAATCCATATTTATTTTCAGGTCTCAATATATATATATATATATATATATATATATATATATATATATATATATACGTATGTTGTAATATAATTTATGCATTTGTGTGTGCTGCTGTGCTTTTGTCTGTGTGTAGTTATATATATATATATATATATATATATATATATATATATTGTTGTGTGTGTGTGTGTGTGTGTGTGTGTGTGTGTGTGAGCTTGTATGCTCGTCGTATTGGTTGTTCTATTCCGGTAACATGCTATTGACCTTATAAGACTATAGCATATTGAATGTCACGTGATTAGATGTTCCCTGTTCGTGTCAGGGTACATTATACCAAAGAGCTGTCAACTAAGTTTACATTCCACGACAGAGTACGTGTTTAAGGATAGGAAAGAGGTCTGCTTAATTGATTTACTAATCCCTGAATCTCACCAAAGGAGGGGGAAACGTAAGAAGGAGACATGCCTTGAGTATGTTCCTTTGAGGGTATTGTTCTAAATATAGGACAGTTAAAACGTAAATACCCAAATATGAATTAATATCATTCAGGGAGGATTACTAGCATTTATTGTTTATGTCCTGTAGTCTGGGCCAGTTGGATTGGTACCACAATATCGGCATTTAAGCTGGGTGATCGAATTATATTTTGTATGGAATGTTTCATCTTAATTATCTAGAAAATAGTTTCACACTCTATATATTTGGTTTACTACAACGTCCTTCTAGAGTAGGTAATATTTATTTTTATTTGGTGAATATTAACGGTAGATATATTTTGAAATGAGACGGAATAATGCTATGTCGATAAGTGGACATTGTGGTAACAACATATCTTAACTGTCAACGAGGTATTCAATAAAATATAAAGTCCCTTTTAATTAAAACAAACAAACAAACAACCGGCATCAAAAACCTTTAGTATCAGTAACTTCAGCACAAAACAAAACAGAAACAATTACCCCAACATGAAACTACGGATGCGGACGCAGTGGGGGTGGAATCAGATAATCATTACTAGTGTATAGTTTCGGTATTGTGCTTTTCCCTATTTATTGACATATAATACATTACAGCCAGATACAGTTACTGTCTACTCCTCAATCGTCTTATCTCTACTTAATATTACGGACAGTTTACCATCATCTTAGGGGCATTTCTCTCATAACATGTGAGTCATTATTTACTGAAATAAGATTCTGTGATTGCTGCGAGTCGACGTTTAAGAATACATACATATAGATACATACACACAGACTGATAATATATATATATATATATATATATATATATATATATATATATATATATATATATATATATATATATATATAGATACATACACACATGAATGATATATATATATATATATATATATATATATATATATAGGCTTAAGGATAAACAGATAAGTCGAAATCTAGAGCAATATGGCATTTGCCAAGTTTTGGAATGGAAGAATGTGTCACCAATATTGTTATCTCTCAGCAGTCACTGATGCGCTCTCTCTGTTTACCCTTGTGTACGCATGCACGTGTTTCTGTGTGAGTGCAGATGTGTAAAAATGATGTATATATAATTGTGTACATATGTATACTCAGGTCACTCTATATATCCCGCTTTTGATCAATTTTTTCTATATAGGTGTATATGTCTATTAGGTTTCTGTCACCGGTTTTTATCAACGCGTAAATCATCAGTATGTTAGTATGCTTATTAAATTAATGATTTGGTGTCCAGTACTTTTTCTGATGATTCTAATAACTATGACTTGTTGTGGATGGAATGCCGGGAAAAGATTGCATCTACACGTAACACTTAGAGCTGGCTAGCATATGGGTAATATTTTAAATATATATATATATATATATATATATATATGTTATTGATTCATGATAAGTGCTGTGACGGAGAGAATGGAGACGCTAAACACATAACACGGAAATAAATACGAAAACATGGTGTTGAGGGATAAATTATATAGCACCCGATTCCTGATCTGTAGCATCCACGGTTCTGATGAACTTAAAATATCAAAGAATTAGGATTATCCTTATCAACATGTTTACAAAGGTATTGTATGTTTAATAATAATAATACGTGACATTTATATAGCACTATATCCAACTAGATAGATGATCTAATGCGCTTTACAGTATCATTTTCCCTGACTCAGACCTGTTTCAATCCAATGCACACCCCAACTCCCAAGGGAGCATACACAACATGCTGCCATTAAAGTCGCAAAGCCATCACGTCATGTCAAGTTCTCAATTCTGGATGAGTGAACCTATCATCACATGACAGCATTGCAACCAAGTTATTTCGAACCTACGCCTATTTGGTTGAGTCCTACCCTCTAACTATCTGCGCCATCGCGGCTTTGTAGGCTGAATACAATGTTTGTTCAGTTTACTTAGAGGTTATTCAGTGAAAGGTCTTTAACGACCTCTGGTATATAGGATACAGGTGGCTTGTGTTGATTAGTGGATGATTGGGTAGCTCAGTGCGGTGAATTGGTAGATTAAATATTCCTTTGATGGCTGAGTGGTTTGGTGGGTGGATCATTGAAAGGTTTGTTATATAACTGGGTGGTTTTATGGACGATAGATATATTAATATATTGTTAATGGTTGACTTAGTCTCACTAAAGGCGTTGATGTTATTGGTGAGTGAGTGAACCTGAGTGAGTAAGCGAGTGAGTGAATGAGTAAGAGAGGGTGAGTGAGTGAGTGAAGTTAGCTGATTTGCATTCTTTTGCCTGGGAACTTGACATTCCTGGAATATTTAGTGTCGACAAGAGGTTTCTATTGCAGTTCTCTAACAACTGCGCTATCGTAACGCCCCGATATAATGAGTGAGCGAGTAAGTGAGTCAGTCAGCGTGCGAATAAGATAATGAATAAGTGGGTGTTTATGTCTGAGAGTGAGTGAATGAGTGTGTGCCTGAATGAATCTTTACGCCTGTAGTGATTGGAAGCTTCACTGGCTGAGTAGTCTGTTCATTTCATTAGAGGAAGCATTACAAATCCGTTTAATGGATGAATGCTTAATTGAATTGTTTAATTGGAACATACATCTAGCCTGATAATCATTTTGATATATCCGGCTAGAAAACTCCCTAAATTCATATCCAAGCAAAAATGACTGCCTCAGTTAATGGGTCATCTTTATTGTGATTTCAATGGCTTCTACGACAAGTATATCTATATATTTATACACATAATGTTTTTCACTAAATCACTTGAATTCTACATTTATTAAAGATTCTAACCCGTGACAACAACAACAACAATATAACAATTAACGCTATCTCTTTCAAGTACAAGTTGAATGTTTGGCTTCTCAAGGGTAGTTTTATGTTCTATTTTGGGGTAATTCTGGTGACAAGCCAGAGAATGCACAAAGTAGCAGACAACAAAGGCTGAGTGACTATTCTTTAGTGAAATGAGATTATCGGCGTAATATCTTTTTGAATGAATGAAGAATTTTTCAAACATTTGGAATATACCACCCAGCTAGGATATTTGTGCGGTCGTGCCTTACAAAGTTAACTAGCATGTTTGACAGAAGTATGTTATATGGCTGGAAGTATGACCGGCTCTCGATGTAATGGCACCGGAATATTTCTCGGATAGTTCAGCTATTAGATAAGTTACACCGGTAAAACTGGTGTATTTTGCATATTATTTTAATATAGATTTAATTTATATCAATATAAATTGATGATATTTAGTTATCTTCTATTTCTTGTATTTTCTATATTATCGCCCACTCAATTGTTCCCATAAGAACTCGGTTTTTTGCTTGTCTAGGTTTTATTTTTAATTTCAATTTATTTTATTTCTATAATTATAATGAATTATAGAAGAGATCAGTTGCTTGCCTTACGACCCTATGGTGGTAATACCATTTGTTTAGAGATGCGCCCACGTAGTGGAAAACATCCAAAGCAGATTGGGTCTGATGCCAGTAATTTGATCACTGTGCCAATAACACCAGATAATGGCACAGCTGTACAAAATGTAAGTGTTATTAATTGTCAGTCGATCTGTAATAAATCTGATGAAATATCTGATGTCATTAAGGATATGGATCTTGATGCTGTTGTCATTACAGAGACTTGGCTGACTGGTAATGTCTCAGACCAGAAAATTGTTGGTCATTTGACTGCAGCTCGGATTTACAAGAAAGGTGGCGGAGTCGGCATTCTACTCCGTGATTCTTTGAAGTGTGAAACCCATTTGTGTTTTCAGGCTAAGTCTTTTGAAAATTACCAACTGACTTTTATATCTGGGGGGATAAGTGTTCGTGTAGCTATTATCTACCGATTACACCTCACTAAGAAAAATGGCCTGAAAGCAGCAAATTTCTTCAAGGAATTTTCGGATTTGTTGACTCTCTTGCTACCAACAGTGGTCATCTGTTGATCTTAAGTGATTTCAATATACATTGGGATTGCCAGAGGAATGCAGATACCAAACAACTGGCTGACATTCTTAGATCTGCCAATCTCAAGCAGCATGTCCAAGAAAGAACACACAGACATGGTCACATCTTAGATCTTGTCATCTCCCGTGATGATGACAATTTGATTAAGGGTGTGTCTGTGTCTTCCATGCTGTCTGATCATTTCCTTGTTGACATTAATGTATCTTTACAGAAACAATCAGTTTCAGCTAAAGTTATTTCATATATAAGATATAAGTCAATTGACAAGGAAGCTTTTCTTGCTGATCTGTGAGTCTCTTCTCTGGTATTGGATCTACCAGATGGTGTGGATCATCTGGTGGATCTCTATGATAGTACATTGAGAGACATTGTAGATCAGCATGCATCTTTAATGACAGGGAATGCCAAACAGACCAATGTTGCCATGGTATAATAAGAACATACAGGCTACTAAGAGACACAGAAGGTTTTGTGAGCGGCTGTTGATCAGGACCAGTTTGTGTTCATTTTGAAATGTTCAAGGTCAGTACAATTCTTGTTAGAAATACCCTTGCCACTGCTAAATCTGAATATTTATAATAAAAAGATCAAAGCATCCAAAGGAAATCAAAGGACTGTTTTCAGTGTTTTGAATAAAGTATTACATAAAGGCCACTGTTCTTCCAAATAATATCAACTCAGATAAAGATATGGCCATTTGTTTTAATAACTTCTTCTGTCAAAACATTTTAAATATACATATTGGGTTCCAGTTCAGCACCTTATCACAGGGAAAGCCATTGGTAAAAGAGTCCTGCATATCCATGATTGATACATTTGAGCCTTTTACAGAGACTGATATCAGACAGTTGCTGTGAAAGTCATCTATTGCTTTCTGTGTAGTTGGCCCTATGCCTACATGGTTTGTGAAAGATTGTCTGGATGTTCTGATAAACCCAATTACAAATATAGTTAATAAATCATTATCTCTGGGTGTTTTACCAAGATCCATGAACGCTGTCCTTGTAAAACCATTAATAAAAAAAACATACTATGGACTGTAATATTCTAAACAATTACAGACCTGTTTCAAATCTTACATTTTATATAAAGTTATAGAAAAGGCAGTTGCTTTCCATCTAAACAAATATTTAATCAATAATAACCTTTATGAATCACTACTGCATGCCTATAAAAGTGGTCACAGCACTGAAACAGCATTGGTTAGGGTGAAAATGATATTATGATGTCAATTGATCAAGGTAAGCCAGTAATACTTGTTCTTCTGGACCTGTCTGCTGCATTTGATACAGTTGAGCATAATGTACTTTTGTCTAGGTTAAAAGACATGTTTGGTCTGTCAGGTAAAGTACTTGAATGGTTTAGATCCTATCTGGAACAACGCTCCCAAAAAGTGTCTGTTCATGGTGTTTTATCTGACATTCAGTTTTTGTTATCCAGTCAGATACTATTGCAGGTGCCAGTGTCTCGGCTCGAGTCATATGGTGATTGTGCATTTAGTGATGCAGCCCCCACTTCGTGGAATAGGTTGCCGGCAAATATTAGAAATGTGTCGTCTCTTGAAAATTTGTTAATCTCTTCTAAGAACACATCTATTTAAGGTTGCTTTCACAGATAAATAATTATTATCTTTTAAATCATTAAAGGGTTTTTACAGATATATTATTTGGGGTATTATTATATTACATATTATTTGTACACGCCTTTGAATGGCTCCTGCTAGTAAGGGCGCTTTATTAAATATACATTATTATTATTATTATTATTATTATAAGCAATATTAGTGTATACTAATTCAAATTAGATCATATTTGGTGTTTTTATGTTTCAAGGGTCCTTAGTTTAGGTCAACCCCCTCCCCGTCCTGAACATATTAAGATGGTGTGTTCTAAAGATTTTATTTTTCAAAGACGATCTTTCACTGGAAAGAGGACAACTGTTTTTAATATAGTCTTTTGAATCTTATTCCGTGATAGATAGTTCAACGACAAACAATGTTTGAATTACGAAACCATATACACAGGTTGATGATTTTGGCATACACGTTTCTTCGGTCTAAGACTTCCTAAGTGAAGGAAGCTTTAAATGTCACTCGAACCCTGCTCTGAATCTGAATATCTGGGAACATGCAATTAGACTAGCCACGTATTGTACTTTAATAATATCCACAATTATGATGCCAAATAATTAGGTTTATTCCTATCTAAATAATTGAATGTTTAATAATAATTTATATAGCGCCATATCCATGTCGATAGCTACTCTATGTGCGCTAGACAGTATAATTTCCCCGACTCAGACCTGTTTCAATCCAGCACACACCTCAACTCCCAAGGGGTCATACAACGCATGCTGCCATTATAGGTGCAAAGCCATCACGTCCTGTCAGGTTCTTATTTCTGGCCGAGTGAACCAGTTACTACACGAAGGCATTGCAGCTCCGGTACATCAAACCCGCGAATATTCGGTTACGAGTCCTACGCTCTAACTGATTGATCCATCGCGGCTTTAGTATAAGGGGTGTTCCAAATATTACACACTTTGAGTAATATGACTAAACATTGTAGGCTGAATGCGAAGTTTGTTCAGTTTTATTTAGAGATGATTCAGTGTTCTATTACAGCGTTTTACGGATTGCTGGTATATAGCATCCAGCTGGATTCCATGGACTAGTGGATGATTGAGTAGCTCAGTACGATGAATTAGTGGATTAAATATTCCTTTGATGACTAAGTGGTTTAGTGGGTGGATGATTGAAAGGTTTGCTATCTAACTAAGTGGATTTATGAACGAGTGTGAGGCTTGGTAGATGAATATATTTCTTGGTAGTTGACTTAGTATGACTGAAGGCGTTAATGTTAAATATGGTCACTCGGTGAGTGAGTGAAAATGGGCGAGTCAGTTAGTTAGTGAATGAGTGAGAGAGGGTTGGTGAGTGAGTGAGTGTACCTGATTAGCATTCCTTAACTTAGGCACTTGACGTAGCTGGATTATTTACCAGAGTGTCGACTTGAGGTTACTAGTGTAGTTCTCTAACAACTGCTCCATCGAAACGCCCCGGTGAGTGAGTTAGTGACTGAGTCAGTGAACGACTGAGTGAATAAGTCAGTGAGTGAGTCCGGGTGTGAGTGAGTGCGTTCATGAATGTGTCTTTTCAACGGTAATGCGTTGAAAGGCTTCAACTGGATAAGTAGTCTGTTCACTTCATTTATGAATACATTAAACATTATTTCATCGGTGAATGCGTTAATGAATTATTTAATTAAAACAGACATCAAACTTGCTGTAGAAGATCATTATTGACATATACATCTCAGAAAACTCCTTATATTCATATTCTGAATAACAAATAGCTGGCTTAGTTAATGGATCAACTTTATAAGATGTATAAATATATATTTGTACACATGATATTTTGTACTAAATGATTTGAATTCTACATTTTGCAAAAGGGTCTGAATTCTACATTTTCCAGAGTTCTAGCCCTAGACAATAACTAATACTATCTCTTTCAAGTACAAACTGAAAGTTTGATTTCGCAAGAGTAGTTGTATTTTCTATTTGGGGGTCATTCTGGTGACAATAATTCGTATATATTTGTCTGTGGGAATTAACCAATGACAGAATGCAGAAGTGAGAACATGCACGAAGCTAGAAGAAAACATCGGTTGAGCGACTACTCATTACTGAAATAGGATGATCACGCGTAATAACTTTCTTTCAGAATGAAACATTTCGCAAACATTGGGATTATATGACCGAGCTTGGAAGTTAACCATGATGCCAAACAAGAACAATATTAATATGTTATATTGAGTCATATTAAATTGCATTAGGTGTTTCAAGAGTCCTCAGATTAGGTCAATCCCCCCTCCCCGTCCTAAACATATTAAGACACTGTGTTCTCAAAAGGGTTTTCAAATAAGATATTCTACTGGAAAGAGGACAACTGTTTTTATTCTAGTCTTTTGAATAAAATATTTCCTGATAGAGAGATTGTTTGATGACAAAACATGTTCGGAGAGAAATCAATTGTCTAGTGATAAAATGAGTAACATTTGCTTTACCCTTGTCAATCTCTTGAAGGTTCTCAGATAATCCTCACAGCTACATATTTGCCAGTATAATGCACCCCTCTTCTAGGCAGGCCCAATGTCTCATAAACTAACGTGGAACTAATGAATCAATTGCACATAAAGTTCCTTCGCCCTTTGTTACTTACTACGTCGTGGGATGGTAATATACTTATATTGGTATAAAGTGCTTTGATATAAATTGAGATAGTGTTATGCATGATGCGCTATAGATTGTATTCATATGTAGGTTACCAAAATGTAAAGAAAACGAAACACGTGCATATACATACATATGTGCACACACACACATACATACATACATACATACATACACAAACACACACACACACAGACACACACACACAGTTAATCGAACTGAGAACGAAGCTGAGCTCAGAATTTTTGGTGTCAAACTATTCAGAAGTATTAGTTTCTTTTGAATCACAGTACACCATCTGCTAAATGTAAGCTAATGAATTATTATTCAACTATACAGATGTGTTTGCTGTGAGTTCCGAGCTGTGGTGTCGAATGGTAATTTTTGTATGTACTTTTCGTCTCATACGTACAACCGTTTTCCAGCGGACCTGACATATTTGTTATGTAGCAAAAAGATATTAGCTAGACCTTTCATGCTGATGAGTAGCTTATATATATATATATATATATATATATATATATATATATATATATATATATATATATATGTGTGTGTGTGTGTGTGTGTGTGAGTGTGTGTTTTAGGGTACACATAAAGTGGCAACAGGTACAGAGCATCAACATATCTAAACATCCTTCGAGACCTACCTCCATAAATCTAAATACAAATACAACTATACATACATTAATCTAAAAAGAAAATGTTCCATACCTCCACACATTGATAGATGTATACGTATACCTATGCATGTGTTTGGTCTACTCATCAGCCTGTGGGAACCAGCTAAATCGATAATTCGCAGCAAACAACACGTTCAGTGGTTTAAAGGAGACATAGCTTTGTTTATGTATGCATTTATAAGGTATAGGTTTTAAAAGATGTTTACTTATTGATGTTCATAAAACACACAACAGCATACAGAAAACTCACACGTCCACATGTAAGCTCATACGCACGCACACATACGTACACACTAATGCATGCACGAACACATACTCACACACGCGAGCACCTGCTCACATACATACATACATACATACATCTCTACACACACACACACACACACACACACACACATATATATATATATATATATATATATTGTAGAAAGAACTCATGCACTGTTTAGAATAACCAAATTAATGCAATTCATAAAAATAAATTTGAAGATATTTCGTATCAGATATCTAGTAGGAAATTAAGTTTAATAGATTATTCAGTCTTATATTTGCTTCCTCACCTGTTATTAATTTGTCTGTAGTACTGGAAGGGCGAAGGGAAAACAATTTTATTTGGCAATCTTCTTACTCTGCAAATTATAATATAATTGATTTGGCTTTGGGTATCCGTGTTCGACATTTACATCAAAGCTAACATAACTTTTTATATAACTGCGAAAGTTGGATTGAGAACAGTTCCTGATAAACACCAAGCTGCACCAAACTATCGATATCGAAGCCCGACTCAGAGATAGGAGGTTCTCACCTGTTGTAATAATTATTAAGTCACACATAATGAATCTTTATATCAGTACCAATTACGTAGGAGTTGTCAGATAGATTTAGTCTCTCAGTTGTTACGTCCTATTCACAATAACACAGAGTACACTTTAGGATGTCTCTGCACTTTTCCTCTTCAACCAATTAATAATCACACCAATATAATGTTAGGTCCTGACATTGGATAGAAGCGAAACCACGAATAGGAACTCCCCCTCCTCTCAATATTGCCTTCAGCAACACTTCGAGGAGTAAATCCTTTATCCTAAGCAAGTATAAGCCTACATCAGATTATAACATAAGAAGCGATCAATTTCGAAAATATAATTAAAGTATCAGAAAGTTTGTCCTTAAAACATCTGGCCTGAATGTTGGTCTAATGTCATGCTATGACAAAATTCCGACTTTGCTGGTAGCCATTGACACATTGCCAAACTCAGTTATCCCAACTTAATATGTATGTGTTGTTATGCTGGTTTGACAATTGCGTAAGGGGAGATACAGTGAAATTAAACTGCGGGAGTGTCAGGGTAGGAGAATTCAAAATCAAACATTTACGCCACTTGAAAACGTAAAACCCAACTGTCTCCCAGTAAGGAGAGGAGGTATATGGATTGCTTGATTTGGAAATAGAGAACATAATTGATGACGGCGTTGTCTGCATCTAGTGGAATGAAGTGGCACTAGATAAGGCCAATACAAATGACTGGATTCAATTAAAAGTATAATACCCATAGGGAGCATCAATGTGTAGTACTTTTGTACAGTGGCGTGTAGGAAGGTGATCATAGGGAGTCATGAACCCGGGCATCCATTTCAAGGGGACCTCCAATCAATGTGTTATCGTTTGAAGTTTATTTGTAATATAGTTCTTATTATTTGTTTTATCCATTTCAGATTTCTTACTTTCTCCCATTTCGCAGTACCATGCCCTATACGTTAATCTTGGGAGCATACAATCAAGATTTCGGAGTTGTTTACAAACCATCCTCTGCAGGTCACTGCATGTTAAATGTTCAATGGTAGTATGACCATTTTCTAGTTTATCTAAACAGATAACCTATGAAACAACCTATTCGTGCCTATGTGGTCGATATTACAACACTTACAACATCAAATGTATTATCCATTTCCAGAAAAAGTGTTTACACCACGATGAACAGAAACAATTGTTCTCTAATATATATATATATATATATATATATATATATATATATAAGCTAATAAGCGTAAACATGATGTTATATGTTTTGTAAGCAGGTTCATGGAATTTGACATGAATTATCCAATCACTCCGCTAATGTGATTTATCACGTTCCATTATATATTCACCTTTGTGTATCAGGATTATTTTCTAACGGACGAATTGACATCGTGATATGTACAAGTCATGCCTGTAATAACGTAGGTAGATCAGAGTAAATAATAATTTATCATGTAATATTTTGATTTATTTGGTCATTTATGGCGAATACAAACCAAACACTGAAAACGTTTTTTGATAAATTATGAAGCAAGAAACATGAAATCCGGATACATGGACGTATATGCATATAGACTGGGTTTTGTTGGTTACTCTCACCAGTGAATTGGTCTGTGCTACGAATGTGTATATTAGTTAAAAATTGGAGGTATATTTTACTCAGTTTAAAGTATTATAATCTACTGATGGCTGTTTTTGCGATCGGCCAGCTTTGTCTAAATAATCACTTTCGTGATATGTTGATACAAAACGAAAATAATAATTGCCTGTTTAATGGTTTGAAATTTCATGTTATTAAACATTTCTGGGAATCTTCGTTTTGATATGATGCAATAATGTCATCTAGCTGAAATATGGTCATGCATATATACAGTATTCATAAAACATAACTTTATTATTTATGTTTTAAACCACATCACTTAATTCATGATGATGATTGATGTTTTACGGCCATATTTTGCACATGGTAGGCTAATTGGGCCGAACGATCCCCAAAGGTAATGAAGTGAAGTCATGGATGAAACAACCATCAGACATGTCCAAGCCACGATTAGAACACGGGTGGTAGTGATTTGTGGTCCAACACGCTACCGCTAGACCACCGAGGCACCCCACTTAATTTATGAAAGACAAATAGACTATGTTAGCATTACACACGTTATGCTTTAAAATATTCCTGTCAATTATTATTACATTATTATACTTTGCGGCAGTGTCTTCTTGGTCAATTCTTCTTCAAAATATCACTAATATCAAAAGTATTAACGATACATACTAAATGGAGTTATTTATCTTAGAGATCAACATTCTGTTACTGGGTTTCAAGGTCATAGTTTGAAGAACCTTAACTCTATATGTCTGTGTTCAATGTTTAGTTTATAAAGGCAAATGGGTAACATTTGACTCAGAATTTCGATCTATATCAGCACCTGGACGACCCTGGTTATTTTGTAGTCTAGGTTAGATGTGTATTTCTTCTGACAGATACCTAAGTTGAGAATGGTGCGTATCGACAGTCAAATATGACATATATATATAACATCGGAATGAAACTATGCATATCTGAAAGTGTATGACCCTTAGTAGATTCTTACTCGCTCTAATAACAGTTGATACCGTTCACGTGCCACCATTTAATTTCTCATTTCTTGTCCTGATCGGTATCAGTTTCTTAAAACAGACACATTATGTCATAATCAACATGATTGTTCTCATTTGTTTACTCTATCCCAAATATTTGTTTTACCACTTTTCAAAATAATATGTCTCAATAATGGTTAGATTTCCATGAATATAGTATACTTGTTTTCTACCAAGACGTTTGACTTAAGCTGTATAAGAACACGCTTAGGAATAAATCATGATGCACTACGGCTGATAATGATATAGTATTACAAGTTGGAAATGTAAGCCAGTGTGCCCTATCTAGATGCTAACTGACACATTGGTGTTCTATCTCGTAAGTAATATTTATATTGTGGGCATCAACGTGAGTTCCAATTTCAAGAGGATACCCAATTAGCATATTCTTAAATGGACCAACAGGTATGACTTATGGTGATTGATAATTCATTTTCCACATCAAAGGATTTGTATCCAGGTAGGAGATAAATAAACTATCTCTAGGTATTCACTTTAGCGTTTACTAGAGAATATGATGAATCGTTATTTGCAACTATCCCAATTTGAAAATACGTTTTCCCCGAGCATTAACTCAGATGGGGCTTCAAATAAGTAACGTCTGTGAAATAAGGAGATATACTTATGGTTAAAATATATAAAGTAATCATTTGTTAATGTTTCACGATGTGATGACCATTTAATACATTCCGGTTAAGGTAATGTTTGCATGGCAGATTCTTGATGATTCTCCTTTAATAATATTGCTATATGAACCTTATGGTTTAAGTCTGGCTTCAGAAATATTCAGAATGATATATGAATATTCATAAAACATATATGTGTGAAAGGTTGGCTTTTCCCATCTTGGATGATATAATTTTTCTTCTATATAGTATGTTGAAATGTTTTGTACTGGTAGGTAGCTATCACTGTAGCTCATATCTAGGCTGAATTCAAGTTTTATAAAAAGCAGCGTCCTTAGTTAAATATCATTCATTTGTTAATACATTGTTTTATTATATTATATCTTAATCTATTACAGCTATTGTGAGCTATCATCATAAATCAATCAGGAATTTAGCAAGGAATACTATTATAAATAATCTCTTTGTTTTCGGTTCTTCACATGATTATCAGAAGGTTGAGATGTATCTATTAGTATTGCCCCTAAATGTTCAGTTCTTGAGTAACAAAGCCATGCCTCTAGTTGGTTCAAACACATTTCTTAAAATTGGGGCAAATATTTTGGTGAGATTGGCATGCTCTAAATATCGCGATTCACTGCTACGATGGTTACATCATAGATAAGTAAGACATATACACATTTTGAAAATATGGGTTGTTCAATAAATACAACTAATGTTGAAAGTAACTTTTCAAGTGTAAACCGTTCACTATTTATGAACAAAATGGCTTTAAAAACGTATTATTCTATGATAAATGTCTAAATGTTTAGATACGATAGCCATTAATCTGTATGGTGTTATAGTGATTTCAATTTGATCCGAATAATAAGAACGATGTTGAAGCTATTGGGGGTTTTAGTATGTTGGATTCCAATGTATGTGACCCGTAACCAAATGAATATATTGCTATTTAAGAAGGTGTTTCTATTTCAGGCACCTGAAGGCCAGTAATTCAAATGTAAACCAATCCCATTTTATCTATGCTGAACTACTGGCGGATAACGGGGACTAAGAATAAAATAAGTCTCCAACTAATACCTTGAATATTGCTATGAATGCAGATAATATGTTTAATCAAAAAGTCTCCGAAGAAGGCAAGTGACGTAAACTGAAACCATTAAAAAGGTAAATCGTTGAATCAGTGATGCCATTATAGCTTAAATACATTGGCATAACGTTACCCCTCAAAATATCTCGGATGAATAAGGAAGGTACGAAGAATGATCGTTTTGTATCTAATATCCTTTTGATCTCTTTTGTTTTTGAAACATTAGTACCAATACATATAGCATAGGACTTCGACCTCCTTGAGAATTAGGCGTCAACCTTCGTGGAGGTCAATCACCAGAGAGAGCTCTTTTAGTGTTAGTGATCATCAAATACTACTGAAGTTTCGAAACAAATTCATTCCTTTTTCCCTATAGATTTTATATTGAAAAAACAATACCTGCGAATAGTTATCTCATCTGTGGCCCTAGTGCGCCATAGCAGTGTTTTGAAGTACCTCACGTCAGTGCACGAAAACTGGTGGAGCAGCAAAGCCTGTCACGTTACAGCACATAAACACGACTAACTTAATCTGGATAATGACGTAAGTCGCTGACTGAACTAAGTTTGTTTCAGTCGCGTGTATATCATACCAGATTTCCGTCTTCATTTTGGTGTGCTAAAGTAATCCCGTGTATATATCCTAGACAGGTGAGTGACGTAATATTAAGTATACTACTACTGCTACGACTACTACTACTACTACTACTAATACTAATAATGGCCTAAATACCAGTTATTATGCATGGGTGGCAACTTGAAATAATGGAGACGCATATGGTCTATAATTTACTGCTTCACTACGAGAACTAATTCCAAAGAAATTAAGAATTTACTCTATATGGGATATTCGCTGCATAAAACCTTGCCAACTGCCTGAATGGATTTAAAAAACCCTCCTACTACAGCGCAACGGTCGGTAATTGGATCTACGATCTCCCGCACCGCATGACTATATCCATGGTTGAATATTTCCATGCTCCACCCATGATGTCAAAGAGTATCATTTTAATACCAATGGTACTCAGGTCGACATGAGCTTATAATGGAATATTATATATATATATATATATATATATATATATATATATTCTCTATATTCTCTACATACATTTATTCCAAATAAACATATATGTGTTCCAGACAGGAATATTTTAGATAGATAGTTCCTCGAACAAGATTCCTGGTATTGCGATCGAACATTAGAGCAACAAATGTATCTTGAATGTTGAATCAATAGTTATGTCTGATCATCTCATTATCCTGACGATTACCAACTCGAATTAGACGGTAACGGTTAAACTAAAGCTCAGTCAAAACCCTAGAAAGATATGATTGTTTCCTTCATTAATCCATATTGACCTTTCCAGGACTTGCGGGGCGCCACGGTCAATTGCATTTGAAAGGAGGCTACACGCAACATAATTCATTAAGATGGCAGATGTTGATGTTGTTTTCAGCTGTTGGTCTAAATCGTTGGCTAATTTATGTGTCATCTCTCACGACCATATAAAAGGAATAGTGTGTCAATTGACACAAACTACTAAGAAGGCTATCGGCAAAGGATACAAGTTTTTCTGGGACTCGTATATCCACAATTTAGAAGGTACGTGTTAACATTCGTTGTCACATTATTTTCGTAAATTTGTAGCTTGTAGATCTAATATAGTTGTTCAACTTGTTGTAAGTTACATTAGTATTATTACTTCTAAATATTTATGGTTATGTTGTAACGTATTGTGATAGCTGTTTTCATTAAACTTGTGTATGAACATTAATAGCTATTTTGTTGTTTTGTAACGATATAATTATGTCTATTTCACATATGTTTATATTTAAATTTGTCATTGATCTTTGTAATGAAGTGGGGATGCATTAGATATATAATGTGTATAACCAATGCTTCGAGCATCCTCATTTTCAACATTCTATATGCGTTTCCTTCATTAAAATGATGTATTATGAATGTTGAATTAAACATTTTAATTTGAAAACTGAATTGAAATAGCAATAGCATCATTTTGAATAATTGCTTTCGCATAACATACAGTCATGTAATACTGAGTAGATCTAAATTCATTTTCTTCTTGTAGTTAGGACAACTACTGATGGATCAGAAATGCGAGCTCTCTGCTACTAAAGTCAACGGAAGAATGAATGATATTTGGATATGAACTGTGAGTTGACAAACCTAGCAACAATATTTTGTCAGTTTAATTTCAGTCATATGCATATTTTAAACGTTAGTCACGGGATCTAACTCGAGTAACACTAAATTCATTAGTAATATTAAATTTCTGTGAGTATGCTACAACATATTGCTACATTAAACTTAAAATGACATTTGTTTCAGTTGACTATCACTGCAGCGACTGGAATGACAACTGTGTCACAGCATGCATGCTCATGTACAGCCGGGAAAGCTTTCTGCCAGCACCAAGTCGCGGTATTGTACCAGCTGTCACATTACCAGGCCTACAATGTACTTCATGTTCCTGAAATCGTGACATCTACTTCAGCGCCACCGAAATGGCATGTGCCGCCCCGAACCCATGGTTTTGCGTGTCGACAGTCGTGAACCCCACAGCCCCAGACAATGACAGCCCACCACAGAAAAAAGGAAGTCCTATTGTGTTTCAAGTAATGCCTACAATCCTGTGAGTGTTCCGCTAAGCGAGCTCCGGATTCGTGAACAACTGATGCCGACACTAGTTGCTCATGACCCAGCATCACAGTGGCTGCATTTGTGGGACATGAAGGATAATCCAATACCAGTCACGTGACAGTTTGGGACTGTGCCGAGGGGTTGTGTGTTTTCTTACCAGGCACCAGTTCCGATGGGCACATCATCTACAAGTGTTACCGATCACCCAGACTTCATCTTCCCGGATTTTGAGCCAGTAATCCTGTCTTACGCTACTTCTCAATTCTTATATAGATCTCTACAAGTCAATGCAGATGAATCCCGTCAGTTTGAACGTGACACACGTGACCAAGCAAAGTGCCTCCACTGGTCTAAATTACGTGAACACTGAATCACTGCCTCAAATTTCAAGGCAGTTACAACAATGAAGTTTGCGACTCTTGCAGATAATCTCTTGAAGAGGTCGACTGTGAAGACGCCTGCCATGGAGTTTGGGACACTTCATGAGAGTGACGCAGCAGACATATACGCTGCAACATATGACGTTGAACTCTTTCCAGTTGGATTTATAATTAACCCAATGAGGATCTACCTTGACTGTTCTCTAGACAGACCTGTCAATGACAGGAATCACAATGAGATGGGGCTACTAGAGGCTAAGTGCACCATGAAGGAGTCTGTCAGTGATGTTTCATACCTGCGGGTAGTTGGTGAAGGACTCCAACTGCAACGGAGTCACCAGTATTATGAACAGTGCATGGGGCTGATAGGTGCCATGTGGTGTGATTTTTGTATGATGCAAAAATGATTCACACTGAGCGAATACAATTTAAAAAAAAAAAAACCCCCCCCCCCCTTTTGGCTGTCTTGCACCATTTGAACCTATTCATTTTAATTTACCGTTTTGGGTTGTTTTTTATTCCGGGGAAATACATTTTTTCTATGGGGGTTTTTTTAAATTTACTTTTAGTTTTTAATTTATTTGCCCCCAGTGGCAAATACATTTTTCTAAAATTTTTTTTAATACTTAAAAGTTTTAATTATTATATGTAACTTAGGTAAATTTTATTTTTTACATTATTTATTTATTTAACCCCTTATAATTTACCATTAAAAAATAATGGGAAAGTAAATGTTTCTCTGATTGTTATACCTCTAGGAGGCTTAATAATTGAGAAAGGATTTACAAAAACCATACTTCTTTTATACTTGGGTAGAGGACATATTTGTAAGGACATAATATGTTTGAATACTGCCTATGCACTAATCTGCCTTAAGCCTGCAGTCTGCTGTGTCATTTGTCGCCAACGTTGCGAGTATGTAATGATGTTTGAAGCTGTTTCGATACATTGAAAGAATACCATCAAAGTGGCATATGAAGGGACACCAGTGTACAACGTCACAAGTTCATCATCCTTTGACAATCGTGTCAAGAAGCATCGTTCCCTTCTCAGGCTCGCCACCTCTGCATGTCATCGGGCAATCTCGGCTTGGGCAGCTCCAAGCTGGTCTGCTGGCTGTTCGATTGTAACCCCGTAGTCATTGTCAGAGGACGCGCTTGGATGTATGACACATATTTCATCACTTGGTGGCTCTATCATACCATCATTGCTTTCTTCGGCAACTTAAGCTTACAGATATTCGACAACTTCTATCTTATATTATGTTTCAATAAATACACTGGATTATAATAATTTAATATTTTGCCTCCCTCATGCCACTTTAACAACTTATTATCATTTACCCCCCCATATATATATATATATATATATATATATATATAAAACGTATGAGCTATGAGCTTATTTATTATAGTATACTTAGGCAATTTGGTTCACCCCATCTTTGCCTGTATATTTCAGAAGAAACACTAAAAGCTGTTGGTCCCTACTATCTAGTGTGTATGTCAGGGAAGCAAATTATCCCACACACCAGCAGTGGACTCACTAATTCTAGAGAATGACAAATCTAAAGACAAATGGTCAGCAAGTTTTAATTTAATAAAGCCAACATACCTTTTCTTTCGGGCAAGTGAGCGCACTGATGGTGGCTTTCTCTTGGGTGTTGCGAAAACATCCTACCTTAACCTTCTGATAATCATGTAAAGAGTGGATGACATACAGGTTATGAAAATCAATATTCCTTGGTAAATCGCTAGCTTGACAACGACGACAGCGCACAATAATTTGAATATATTTAGATCTCACTCCCAGCGAAGGTAATAGGATTGTTGCTCCAAATACCAGGGACACTATGATAATCACTTACCTTTACCCTTTCTGACAACGTGGGTTCCCGGTCTTGTGAGACGACGCGTACACCAAGGTGTCGAAACAGTGGCTTACTCATCACAGTTTGCCCCCCTCCCCCGGCTTTTTCCCACACCTTGATTCAGCGCAGGTGTTGGCATGAGTCACGGCTGACTGCCCACAAGTAATTCACAACACAATACAAAAGAAAACTGATCTAGTGCAAAATTTCAATACATCAAAACCATTTGCAGATAAATGTTCTATAAACATTCATCTGCTATCCTGGAGATATGTGAAGTCAAACTTAACTCAAACTGGAAAAAAAAATATTCCTACAGTAGAAAACTTTCCGGTATATAAACACAACGTTAATCGTTATATCAGGAAATATTCAAATACGATAACAGCTCTACTAAATAAAAACGTAAATGTATTTCTTACGAATTTATCGATTATAATTTAAAACAAATTGGATATATATATATATATATATATATATATATATATATATTCTTGTTATCGCTTAAGCTAAGAGACACAAAAGATATTAGCATACAGTACGCCTTGAACCAAACACAATATTGAAGTATCTCCTTCTTTATGGTACACACTCTACCACTTTCTGATTTTATCTGATACCTCTACCTTTCATGGTAGTAACGCAGGGATTCATTTTTCGTGTGTGACTTTTCAGGCACTTAACTTTACTTTTTATTAAGAATTATTATGTGCCTGTTTTTACCCCGACTTTCAAAACCATTCACCAAGTTACCTGGTATTTTTATATATAAATCGAGTCAATTCGTTTCTGATGTATATATGATACCCATACTCGACTGATGGTTTTCATGGCCCGGAAAATTAAAAAAAAAGGTTTGAAGAGGGTAAGAAGCCGGCGATCTTCCTGGACAATATTGAAGTAGTGGCTACTCATTTTACAGGATTAAGTAGTTTCACATTTAGCTTTAACGGGACTAGAGCCATATCAATATTTGGTCATAAACAATATAAAATAGTAAAATCGAAATTTTTCTTGATAGCAAATGTCATTTCTTATCAGATAAATATTTATTTTCATTATTTATTAAGTTAATTTGGACAAGGTATGTGTTCATTTACGTTCACACATTTTTGTGTTTAGAATAAGCTGTGGTGATTCTATATTCATAATCATTCAACACTTCTTTCTGTTGGAGAATTTTACAATGTTTTTTTAATTATTCTTACTGCTATGTTAACCGTTTTTGAAAACTTTACCACAAATGGGAAAACGTCCTCATTTTTTATAGGTTTTATACCATTTTCATATCTTTTCTTATTAAAACCTCCAAAACGTTTCCCGAATTAATCTATTTATCTTGTCTTGAGTGTAGTAGGTAACTGTTCAATCGGAATTAAATCATAATCTTCTAGAGATGGTTCGGACAATGCTGCTTGATGGATTTATACTCCTGGGGTCGTTTATTACTCCGGCAGGCATTTCCATGGGTATTAAGCTGTAGACAGAGTTGTTTTCCCATATTATGAGTAATTAGGTTACACTGATATAGGAAATTTGTTAAATGTATAGCTATTATAATCCCGACGTGTCATTCGCAGTATCGGAGATCTGTCTGAAATCCGCTGTTCTCGACCATGGGTCAAATAGATCAAGTGGATAGGCGCTTTAATTTAGATCTCACCACACCTAACTGCATATACTTAGGGACGCTAAATTAAGCGTGAATGAACACTCACTTAGTGATGAACGGAAATGTATGAGGATTAGCTGTTAGGTTCGAGTAAATCATAGTATTTACTCAGGTTTGAGACGATATTTCGTTCTAGTCCAGTAATAATCCATTGTGCAGTATTGCTGCTTTGTTTTTATTTTAGTTAAATCAATTCAGTGAGTCCATACTGAGTTAGTGTACATTCTCACGCGTTGAGCAAACTGTTATGTTTGTTAACACGCTGAGGCTATATAAAAGGCTTACATTTTCACTTAGGTTAGAGAAGAACTTCGACGCCAGACTAGTCGGACTTGTATTGATACATTGTTCATATAAGTAGGATTTATTCAGTTTTTACGGACCCAGAATAAAGCTGAGGTCAACATCTGAGGTGTCGAAATGTTTTATATACAGGTTTCTTTTGGACCACAGAAAGTTACTGTTGAATGTAAACTGTGGTGTCAAAATAGTTTGATATGTATGTAGCAAGTCACCATTGAACCACACGCACGTGTTTGTTGCGAGCTGTGGTATCAAATGGTATAATTTTTACGTGCTTCCGCTTTTTGTATGTAGCCGCTTTCCTGTGGGGGTGACATATTTGTCACGTACGAAAAGCGAATTAGCTGGTTCCCACAGGCTGATGAGTAGACCAGACACATGCTTAGGTATACGCATACATCTATCAATATGTGGAGGTATGGAACATTTTATTTTTAGATTAATGTATGCATAGTTGTATTTAGTTTTATGGAGGTAGGTTTCGAAGGATGTTTAGATATGTTGATGCTCTGTGCCTGTTGCCTCTTACTCAGCCCTAGTAATTACTTCAGTAAAACAAAGCAATATTTCCTGAAGTAGATCTCAACCGAAACTGCAACAAACATTCATTACTGACAGCAGTCAGATTTCAGTACACACAGTTAATTACTATTAATGTGTGTTTTGGTATATTTACAGCTATGAAAGAAAAATTGGAAAGTTTGTTCATTTTCAATTACTCTAATCAAAACTGTTGTTTTGATTATGATAACAGCCTTCGTTCTAGACAAAGGCTAAAAGGTTAACAGTTTCTAGATTCTTTTTTTAAATTAAAACTAGCTGGGGAATTATGGTATAAATATTGCTGGCAAAGTAAAAACTTTAGACACATGCACTTGATAAGGTTTCTTTAAAAAAACCCGAAAATACTATTATTTCTGTTATTTGGAGGTATTAGAATTATTATCATAAAAGATATTTTTGTACTGATATATATTTTTATTTCCCGTTATAGCTGCGTTATATATGTATAATATATAAAATTTGTTTTCTATTTAGGTAGTAGTCGTTTGATCATAATTCTTAAAAAATAAAAACACAAAAATGAGCCATTTTTTTATATGTAAATAAAAAACACACACACACAACACACACACAAACACACACCATACACATACACAACACACACACACACAACACAACAAACACCATACCCCAACCCCATAAAACACACACACAAAACACACACACAAAACACACAAAACATACCCCAAAACACACACACATACACACACACACACACACATAAAAAACACACACATACATACACACACATACATACACACACACATAAAAACACACACATACACACACACATACACACACACATACACACACACATACACACACACATACACACACACATACACACACACAACACACACATACACACACACATACACACACACATACACACACACATACACACACATATACAACACACATACATACACATATACATACACATATACATACACATATACATACACATATACATACACATATACATACACAACATAAAAACATAACAAAAACACATAAAACACACATACACACACACATACACACACACATACACACACACATACACACACATATACACACACATATACACACACATATACACACACATATACACACACATATACACACACATATACACACACATATACACACACATATACACACACATATATATATATATATATATATATGTAACTACGAGTAAAAGACACCCATTCTCTAATCAGATACCTAATAGGATATTACGTTTGATATATTCTTCTGTCTCCTATTTCCTTCCTCACCGGACATTGAAATGACTGTATTACCATTAGGCTAAAGAGGAAAACGTTTATATGTTAAAACAAGCAGCCACAACGTCGATATCAGCTACACAGATTGCAGGCTTCTTACTACCTAAAAATCAGATGAGATTTGATTTGGCTTTGAGTATCCGTGTTTGACATTTGAATCAAACTAATCTAACTTGTTTTATGACCCCAAAATTTGAATTGAGAACAGTTCCTGATAAACAAAAACTCAATATCACAAAGCCGACTCAATGATGGGAAATTTTCCCCTGTTGAAATGGGTATCATGTCACATATAATGGATCTTTACATCTGTGCCAATCACGCTGGAGGTTTCAGATATAATCAGTTTTCGAGCTGTTATGTCCTATTCACGATAGCTAAAAGTAAATGTAAGGAGTTTTCTGATTTGTTCTCTTCAATTATTTATTAATCACACCAAAATATAGTTTTATATTGTTTCCTACAAACATTAAACGATCATATCTAAATCCTGTACATTTTAAACAAACAAAGCCTTGTATAGAATATAAACCACCAATAGGAACTTTCCCTCAATATAGCCTTCAGCAACACTTTGGGGACTTTGCTGGTCGCAATCTATACATTACCAAAAGAGTAAACTTGAGCTCTATGTGTTATTATGCTGGTTGGAAATTATATAAGCGGAGATACACCGACATTAAACCCCATGAGCGTCTGGGTAGAGAATGCAAAACCACAGATACCGCTAGCAAACCTAAATTCCAACTGGCTCCCGAAAAGGAGAGAATGTCTCTGGATTGATTAATCGGTCGGGGCTTGAACTCAGGTGCTATAGATCTGTGGCCAACCGCGTTACCAGTCAGGCCCTCAAACCATACTTGTAATCACGTAGGTAGATCTGAGTAAACAGTAATTTATTATGCAATATTTCCACTTACTTTGTCAAAACACAGAAGGCTTGGGTATTGGTAAATTATGAATTAAGACACATGTTTTCCGGATACTCGGACGTAGATAAATATAGCATGGGTTTTGTTGGTTACTTTCACCATCGAATTGGTCTGGGCTACGAATGTGTCTATTCGTTAAAAATAAAAGAGGTCTATTTTACTCTTTTTCAAAATATTAGTATGTACGATGACTGTTTTTAAGACTGGTCAGCATAGTCTAAATAATCACTTTCGTGATACTTTTGTGTTAAGTGCCGGTTTGGGGGTTTCAAGTTTCCTGTTAGTAAACATTTCTGGGACTCGTCGTATTCGCTATGATGCAATATTGCGATCCAACTGTAAAGTCAAATATGTGGTCATGCATGTATAAAACATTCAGAAAACATAACTTCATTGTTTAGTTATAAAACTGAATCACTTAATTTATGTGAAAGTCAATAACACATCTTTGACAGATCAGTTAGCAGCTTCCAGTTGAGTTCTTCTTTGTCTATGTTTGGTGACAGTCAAACGAAGAACTGCAACAGAAGGTTTTCTTATCAAAACAGCATGTGAAGAAAACTGCGAATAGTCTTTGATAAATCTAGGCCTTTGATAATCTCGTACATATAGAACAGTTTGTGAATTACAATTGTAAATCCTGTTATTATCAACTAACAAAGCATTTATGTATGGAACACATATATACTTATATGGAATATATGTGTGTAAAGAATATCGAGAACAAATGTATATATATATATATATATATATATATATATATATATATAGATAGATAGATAGATAATTCCTCTGTCGAGATTCCTTGTAGTATGATCTGATATTAGAACAACAAATGTGTTTTGAAGGTTGAATCATTTAACAGAATGGTCCTGTTTGATCATCTCCTTAACTTGAAGAGTAGTCACTCGAATAAGAAGAAAATGGTGAAACTAAAACTCCAGAACAACACCATTGTTTTCATCATCAATCAATATCGGTTCTTAATTGTTTTGCCAATAAATAAATTGTCCTTTTATGTATTTTTCTATTCATGAATAGCGCTGGTAGGCAATGTATCATTACTCGTATTGACATGTATTCATTTGTTATTAATTGGCAAATGAATAACAAGTTGTAGCCTGACAGGTGACAGGTGGATTTGTCAGTTGTCTGCTCCAGACTTCGATACTTTGTCACAATGATCACTCACTCAAGGTGAAATGATTTGGTGATTTTACAGAAATCTCATAAATCATTTTCGTTATCCTGATAACTGTGTCATATAGCTCATCCACACACCCGCTTTCAGTTATATTTAAATCCGTCTTCCAAACCCATTAGAATTAACAAATAGCTAACATTATGGATGTTTTCACAAGCGGTACTTGGTCATAACCCTTTTATAAATACTATGCACAGGTTTTGCAAACAAAATATCCTTCGTAAAGAATGTCATACTTGTCTCTAAATTTTATATTAAATAGGAGTAGTCATTGTGGATGAGCTGTGATGTGTGAGACGCCTTGAAATATTGATAGCTTTGATATGTTAAAAAGTCGTACATACAAATGTTGAACGGGAGTATATAGCAGATTTGAGCAATAACAGCTTAAAATATGTTTATGGGTTGGCCAATTGCCAGTTGCTGGCAACTTCAGAATAGCATAATATGTATGGGAAAAACCCGGAAAGTCCAGGAAAATATATTGAGATATTGAAGACTAAGAACAAAGTGGAAATTTAAAAAAAACTTTCTCACCTTTTATAGTTCTTTGTTCATGTTGTGCATGTTGTCTATTCCGTATTTGTCGATGCATATTGCTTTTGTGTTCTCTGTTCCTTATCCTTGCAAATCAATATGGTACATGTAGGTTCACTAGTGGTAACGTCTGATGGTAGAAGTCATGGGCATATTGGAATATGCCTCATACGTCATCTGAGGTCACAGGAGGACAAAATAAGGCATAAGTTGGCAAAGAAATTTCAGCCAGCATGAAATAATTGGGTATCTGAAACAGCATTAAATAAATGGACCCTTGCGACAGCAGTAGAAGAGAAATCTGGAACCATAATAAAATAAACACAACTAATTGGTAGTGCTAACTACTACAAGTCACTTGACATATTTCCTGATAATATTCTATTGGGCAACTATCTCGCATAGTTTCTAATTTACAAGAACATCCAGGAGTCTCAGCATATTGCCTTAATCTAAAATTAGAACCACCAATGATGCTCCTTCGATACTACACACCTGCGCAATGAAACAAGACAGGTTGTGAAGAAACTTATTCTTTATGAACTGAAATTTAATGACAATTTCATACAATAGATATAATACAATAATGGAACTAATAATGTTGTCAATTGCGATTTCAGGCCTGCCACTTATTAAAGACAAAAAGTAGGGATAAATTGAGGATATCTTTGACGAAAAAGTAGGGATAAAAATAAAGAAAATAGGAATAGTTCACAGAAAAAGTGGGGATTTTGAAGGTTGTTAAATGCAATGTTTGCAGCACTATGCTTGTTTGATAGGGGTTTAGGGTTTTCAGGACATGTACAAGAGTCTAACAACATTACAGTCTTTAGAGTGATCTGAACATTTAAATAAAGTCAGTGCTTGTTATTGTTCATTTGTAACCCTGTTTTGTTTGATTAGCTGATATATAATTGATAATCGATATACTCACTATTTAATGGCCTTACCACCATTGATCTAAATTGGGTGATGTTCAGTTAGCTTTCTTCAATTGGAAAAGTTGGCTAAAGAGGGTGTCTTCTGTAATATATTTATTGAAAAACATATTTACAATACAATCAGAAATAATATTTGTAATACTAAAACTGATAATACTTAGTACCAGTTAGATAATACTGTTGCAGTATCACAATCACAGTGTCATCAAATTAAATAGAACTAACTATTACATATTCTAAATATTGAGAGTATGACATAAATAATAGCATAAAAATAAATCATGCGTAATGCTGACATCACTTGAACAAAACAGAGATTCACTCATTTACATAACACAACAACTACATCAACTCTAATAAACAATTCTCTGAAGCTTCTAATCTATGATTTTAGCTTCTTCTCATAGTTGTTGATTAACCTCCTCTTATTATCATTGACGCAAACCCACCTTTCTTGTATACAGCGTAGTTGTTTCTGGGCAGAATCTATTTTTAATTTAGCAGCACTAAGCATTGATTGAGCTACTGATGGCTCTGTAAAATTCTTATCAATGATAGCTTTTAGTTTATGACTGTTACCCTCTGCAAATGGCTGATCAGATACCTAGAGATGGTGACATAAAATTCTTTCATCGCCTTGATCTCTAGCTCTGGTGCCATCTTTTCTGAAGTAGCAGCGCCACGTTTTACCTCCTAATAGGGAGGCTGGTTATTCCCCTTCTTATAATCAACCTCTTATTGTTTTTGTTTAGTATATCTGCCTTTAGATATCTACCAAATACCCTCCCAACCAGAGAACAGCATTCATCATGGAGAATATGAACGACAAGGCCCTCAGTCTGGAATAACGTTAGTAAAAGTGGAAAAATATTGGCCAGTGATGCTACAAATTTAAAGCTTGGTGATTGTGTTTTTGTCTTTCAAGCAGGCACATATTCTGTGGTAATTATCATTCTTCTCATGTTCCTTTGACAATAGGTGTTTCAAGAAGTAGTCACAGACTGCAGCATTATGCTTGATGACTCGTCAAATTAAATATTTGAAGGAATTCCAGGAAATCCTCCTGTTTACAGGGTGAGTGCTTATAACGAAAAGTATTATGAGCAACATAAAAGCTGCAGGGGATAAAAGGAAGGAGGCCATGAAGATCATTTGCCTTCAAACACTGATCAATGATCTTCCACACAAGCTTGTTGACATTTGGTCCAACAGACTCAAGAGTTTTCCAAGATCAAGCTTGTAGTCTGGCTGGTTCAGGGTATCAAGTAATGCACGAGCAACATCAACAGCTTTGGAATTATTGAAAAATGAAGCTGACAGGAAATGCACTACAATCTCGTTTCAGGAGTGTGATCAGCATCGTACAATTACATCCATTTGCTTCTTCACCGGTGGTGTTTCCATCATATTGAATTGTGAAATAGGTTCCACTTTCATTAATGTCCTCGACTAACTTATTTTTGAAATATGGACCTAACCTATCAGATATAAGGTATGTAGCCTTTGTTCTGCATAGGGGAAAACTTGAGGATATTTGACCCTCATTGGTAGCAAATGACCATTCTTCTACACACATTTTAATCGTCCACAAAATCTCAGCTTTGCTAATCTTCTCTGTGAGGCTTCATCTCAGAATGCCACTAGTATATTGGTAGTTTTAGAGGTAGACGTTCAAGTGCTGGTACATGATTTTGAAATTTGTACATCTCCTAATACTTTCTGTCCTTTCTTACTATTTTGAAGAACAATATGTATAGCTCCCTTTGCATGTGCGATAATTTGAGCGTCGCCAGAATTACTGCAGGAGAATATTTTGTTGCACACCAAACACAGTGCTTTGTAAGGATCAGTCAGATCTGGTTCACACCATGTAGCCAAGAGGTTTCCCTGAGGGTCTTTCTCTGACACCCACCTTTCTTGGAACTTGGTATTTCCATGGGGCATGGCTATTTAAACAGTTTAGTTCATATAAATGTTCATATAACCTATCTGGTAACTAGTAGACTACATATATGTGGATATAATGGTACACAGGAGCTGAAATAAAAACAACGTAAACTTGTGTGAACATACAAACAAAGATATATCAGCATAGAGTACCACGTCCTCAATATGCCCAAGAAAAAGGTTCACTTATACACTGAGGTATCTAGTTTACATATGCTACACATTTTCATGCTGAATGAAAAGGAGGAAATTCCCTCAGTTGTATCTTCATTGGGAATTGCAATGATTGATAATAATAACATGAAGAGAAATACTCACCCAAAATTTGGAGTCATTTTGGAGTAGAATCTAGGGAACACTCTCCAGCCAACTCAACCAATCTGGAAAACCTGAAGAAAAAAAAACAATAAAAATAGGGATAATACCAAAAAAGTAGGGAACAAGGGAAAATAGGGAGGAGGTGAAAAGGTAGGGAAAAGTAGGGAAAATAGAGATCAGTGGCAAGCCTGCAATTTGAGGGGCCAGGGTAGCCGAAGCTGTCTTTCCACTGACCCCAACAATTATGATATGCACAGTTTATTATATAAATGTAAAAAGGGGAAAGATCCTGAATGAAATAGTTCGGTGCACCAAAAAGGTAGAGTTAAAGGGTAATGGGATAATTACATTTATAATGTTTAGCCAGGTCAGTTAATATTGTTAAAATAAATAATACAATACACTTTTAATTTATATGTTTCGGTTTTAATAAGATGTTAATGGGGTTACCATACTTTCTGGAAATGAAATCTCTGATTTGTCACTTCCAGAATTTCCTTCAGCTCTACTAACAAGACAATTGAGTTCAAAAGACTCCAATTACATATACGACAAAGTTTTATTTCCATCAAAACATTACGATGATAGACGTTGAAGGTAACATAATTCCAGTTGGAAAAGCATTGCTACTCTCATGGACAGCTCTCTGGTAGATGATCACGTGTTTGGAACCCAAACGTACTTCATGTGAATACTCAATGTTTATCATTATATCCAAAACAACTGACTTTCATATCAACCTACTAGCACTATTTACATAATATTAAATCCCATAATCCTTGATTCATGAAATAAAACACGTTTTCTTTTTCACACATACAGACACACACACAAACAGGATTTTGGTTGGTTGGTATTATTCAAAAGTATTCATACCAAAGGTTATATAGGCCAACATCTGCTCAACTTCCTAATCCTGAAGGAATTTCATCACATTATGAGCTCTATGTTCAGGACTATTGCTAAAAAGGTACACAAACGTGTTTTAGAACATTATCTTATGTAACTGTAACAGTATGCCTTCCATACTCCACCTGATTGGGGTTGTCTTGTAAGACATTAAGTTCAATTTCCACAACACAGCGTGCTCCCATCATTTCCTGCTAACAACTTGAGTGATGTGACTTGGTCGTAATATGTTCCTCAACACATATAACGAATCTTATATTGCCGTTTGGTATTATCATTGAATGTTATGCTACTTCATCATTGAGGTTGGCAACGGAGATTCTCTTTCATCCACTCTATAGCTGACGAGAATGTTGATTTCGGTGTGAACTTTGTCAGCGGTATCTTAGCGTAATAACAAATCCAAGCCAAACAGCGTACACCGAGTTTCAGGATTCAGGCAAAATAATGGCATTCCGCAATTCAATTTATGGCGTACCATAATAATGGTCTTGGTATGATCATCAGTACATACGCGGATTAGTACATCTCATCTTCTTGTGGAAAGCTATCTATATACACGGGTCTTAATATTTAGGGTTCTGAGCACGTTTGGTGATATCATCTGGAGTAAAATAATTAACGATTGATTTCGACATAAGCCATAATGTCCGCTGTGATGACAGAATGGCCATTATTTGATCGCTTGATGAGGACATTGGTTACGTTTTTTTTGTCGGAAGTCATTATACTAGTCAACTAATGAGTGATGACAATACAAACTTGTTATCATGTGACCACCGGATAGGCTTTATTTAGCTTATATGTCGGATGCAATGCCTAACCTCTACAACAACACATCGCATAAACTTCTAATATAAAAAGGATTTCATTAGGCTAACAGTTGGTTAAATTAGATAATCGTTTACATAGCAACAAAATGACATGGGGAAACCCCGAAAACCGAGAAATAGATAATTAGGCTATTGTTTATATTGTATCTCTGATATGTTTCTTGCCTGTTCTCTCTTTATTAATAATATATTACAGTAACTACAGAATAAAATGTGTATTGATGGATATGTTGGGATATGAGTGTAATAACTGTTGAAGGGGTGAATATGTGAATCAGTGAGTCATTAAGTGTGTTAGTGGTAGTTGGGGGCCATAGAGTGAGTCAGTGCCAGGTTCGGGAATTGGGTGAATAAGAGATTGATTTTGTGAGTGTTTGAATGCGTGATTGAGTGGATGAGTGAGTAAATGAGTAAGTAATCGACTGAATGAGTCAGTTAGTCAATGCATAAGTGAGTGTTTTATTTAGTCTCGCCACTGGGCTCTTAGCTGTTATGTGGCATACATGCCCAATAGTGTACTCCGTTCCTAAATGGGATGATGCGACTGAAGCTAATTCTTACGAGACGAAATAACCAATACACACTCATTGCTATCTACCTATTTAGATATTCATCAAAGCATAATGAGATTCTAAAGCCACTTTAGTTAGAAGGAGGGATGTGGTATAATATAAAAAATAACCGTAACCTAAACTACAGTTATGATACAGTCTGTATCTTCAAAATGGGTATATCTGACTTACTCATCGTAACATCTAGTCCCAATGTGTTGAGTATACCAACACTACAGTCGTGTCTGCCACTTTTTGCGGAATATGATTAAACTCATAACATAAATAATGGGTTTATTCCGTTCGGACAACTTACCGATGAAGGGTCCTCAATCTTCTGATTATTATATAAGGTGTCAATGACATATACGTTATGAAACTTAATATTTCTTGGTGAGTCCGTAGCTTCTCTATGACGACAGCTCACAATACGTTTAATATATTTAGATCTAAAATTGGAAGATGATGTATTAAGAACTCACTGCTAGTTAATGAAATAAGATTGATGGCACTAAACTCAAGGTTAATATGATAAGCTGACACCAGATAATCTAGCAATATTAATATGACTAATTATCATTGTGAGAGGACGTGTACGCCAAGGTGTAGAAACAGTGGCTTACTCGTCACACTTGGACGCCAGGTAGTTTCCTGCAATCACGGCTCATTGCCTTCACATATTTTACAACATTTTACAAAATAATACTCATCTAATGCCAGATAAATAAAGTCAAAACATCAGAACCATTTGCAGGCAAATGTTCTATGAACATTCATCTACGATGGACCGCCATGACCAAACAGCGCTGATTTCTGTTAAGAGCACAAACCAACGTAGAAGCGAATGAGATTCGAGTTTTGAACCTATGACTATTTATTGCGATGTGTGCATTATAATTTGGTATGTGCAGAGAAGCTGTATTACTGTTGTCCTATTATGTGCCATCAAATATGTAAATGTCATTTTATGCAGGTCCGTTGGTCTAGTCTAGATGGGATCAAACACGAGGGACAGGCGGGGGTTGTCGAATGGGATAAATATAATAATAGCTCACCTTAATTTCCATAAACAAAAACGCTTTAACAGCTATTTTACATGTTTACTATACTTAGTGATGAACTGATACTCTTTTTATACTACTTCCACGCCCACCACTAACGACACAACAATAATTAACCATATTTAAAACTGATTTTACCAGTCTGCAGAAGTTGGGACCTGTTTGCCATCAAATCAGTGGGCCTGCACGGTCTAGTTTTCTTTCAGGTCAATGAGCCAGGCTTAACATTCAAACAGGAGAAAAAAACTATTTACAGGAGAACACTTCACTAATCCGCCATATAAACACAGCGCTAACAGGGATAGCAGAAGCTATTCAAACACGATAAGAGTTCAATAAAATAAATTAAAAACCTGGACAATATATATATATAAAATATATATATAATATATATATATATATATATATATATATATATATATATTCAACTTATCACTTAAATTCACATACACCAAAGAACGATTAACATAAAGTATGTTTTAGACCAATCACACCAATAAAGAATAATAATAAATAGTGTTGGCAAATCGCTTTATTCATGCTAATAAGTACACTAAACATTAGGAATAGATTGGAATAAACCATTGCCACCCACAAATAATGATAATCATCAGAGTATGCGAATGACATAACTATAAAAGTATTATTATTTTGACATATCCTTATTGGCTGATGTTTGGATTCTTCCTTTGATATGCTAATAATAACAATGTATATTAATGAAGCGCCCATACTATTAGGAACGATTCTGAGGCGCTGTACAATTATACCTAAAGCAACAGCTCTGTAAATACCATATAAGAGGTTTAAACCACAATCATTATTTATCTTCAATAACAACCGTAAACAGACGTGTTTTTAGAACGGATTTAAACTTATCAAGAGACGACGCATTTTTAATATCTGCGGACAACCAATTCCACAAAGATGCAGTTGCAACACAATCACCATATGACTTGAGCCAAGACCTAGGCACATGCTATAGTATCTGAATGGATGACGACTAGGGTTTCAGTCACCAATTGACAGCCAGGATGGACACCATGATAAGGAACGACATGGGACCAAGAAGGTCATTCATTATATGATTTATATTTCAGAGTGGCTTCGTTAATTTGGTTGTAACATACTTCGTTATTGAGGGGATGAGGCTTGATTAGGAATGGGTATGGAAGATAATGGATAGGTTGAATGATGCATAGAAAGTTCCATAAATAGATATTCATCCATCTGGAATCTATGTTACCGCTATAGTTGTGTATACAACAACCTCCATCCACATACAGAAACAGTCGTTTGTTTGTTTATATGTGCCTGTATAAATCTCTATTTGTATGACTGTCTGTCTATGTGCATGTCTATCAGTTTCATAAAATGACTCGCGGGAACCACAAGCCTATCTGAATACATAATTAATTCGATTATATGCGATACAACCCGGTGAAACTCCGGTGAATATTGACATCATGATAGATGATAGTTGTATATTCATGTGACAGATAATAAAGTTAATCATATTCCAGGTAATGATGACGATATTTTGCCGTTTGTTCAGTTGTGACTAGAAGTGTCCGCTGGCCAATCGTATGGCTTAATGATGGATGGGGTGACCTTCTCGGTGATTGGATGGCTTGGTGGGTGAATCAGCGGATTAAATGATGTTGTTGTGGACCATTAGTTACATGGGTAGATTATTGGTAGTTCGGTGTATATTTGCGTGGTACGATAGATAAGGGGATGGATTGATAGATGCGTGGGAGGCATAGTAGTTAGTTAAGTATGAAAGTAGATCAACTGGCGACCCACTCGATGTTGGATGTTACATTCAATCTTCTGGGGAGTGAAAGAGTAATTACAAACAAAGTTGTGAATGAAAGTTGCCTCATTAGATGAGTGGACGTTTCTGCTGATATTAAGCCTATCTACAATGATCATTGTAATTATCAACGAATGGGAAAGTATCTAAGTATCTTCTGACCAAAGATGACTAGTGTAGTTAAGGAATCAGGTTTTATTATTATTTTAGTTGTGGTTATCATTATAATAAACAAACGTGACATTTGTCTGCTCTTAATATAATCATAATAGAAATAGAAATATTGCATTTGTACAAACCCTTCCCCACACATACACATACATGCACACACATACACTTACACTCACATCTCCTAGAACCACGTTATGGTCTTTCATGTCAATCTATAGGGAGTGCTATAACTGTAAATCTGATTTAATGATTTATTTATAAATCCCGTAAAATAGTTGTCATATCACTGCAATTTGTTTTCTATTTAGGTAGTGGTCGTTTGGTCATAATTATGTAAGAATTATAAACATCACGAAAACCTGAGCCCACACCTTTATTATCTATAGCACACACACAAACACACACAAACACACACACACACACACACACACTTGGGCGCGCGCACGCACACACACACAAACATACATACACACATACAAACAATGTGAGTGAGTCAGTGTGTGCGTATGTTCATTGATTAACTCACTAGGGAAGCATCCCACAAACCGAGATATATGAATGGGATTCCAATCTTTAATCAGCAGGTTTACTGAGCAATGATCTAACTAAAAGCTATCAAAGCAACAGAGAGGAGCACACACACACACGCACACAGAGAGAGAGAGAGAGAAAGAGGACAATGACTATGCGTCAATGCTTGTTATAAGGGTAATTATGACCAAACTCAGAGTACCAGCTACTGTCTAATCATTATGACTTAAAATCATTCTCCTGCCAAAATAGCGATTGGAGGGACTTTGTGTAGGTGTCTGGCCTGGTTGTCCAGCACTTAAATGACTGTAGCAGGCACAGTACGCTCTGAGGAATTATAAGTACTCCTGATTCAGGAAAAGAAACACTGCATCGAATCTCGAGCGGTGGGATTGGACACAGCTCGCGCGGTTGGTGTGCTTCATATAACAATTATATATAAAATATATATGCATATAAAATTCACCTTGGTAGTCTGTGGGAATATAATTATCTTTCCTGGGACCAGCTTTGTCCAGTTTGTACTATGACATTCAAGATTAGCTCTAATCTGCTTGTCATAAATAGCATTTAAGAAATGTATAACTACAATAGTTAGAATAGCTGACATTAGGTCAGGTTTGAAAATGATAACATAGTTCAAACAGTACCGAAACTATGACGCGCTATTACGGTCTGCTTCAGCGCAGATGTCAATCTTTTAATAGCAATTAAGATAAACAGTTTTAATAGTAGTCGCTTCATGACGCCTGCCCGTTGTAAAAACTGATGTTTGAAGACAGTGACAATTGGGTTATATATGTTTGATACCATATTAGTTCATGATACCGTGTCGTTTTATACCGGATTCGTTGACCATTTGCCAGCCATATATGAATATAACAAAAACGACATCACAGACTTCCTTACTTTTGGTAACAATCAAATATCTCGAACCAGTATTGGAGAAATTTCCTGAATATGCCAACAGGGAACAATTCAATCGTAGGAACATTTCATCATTCGCAGAGGACGTGTATATCGTGGGGTTTGCTGTCATCAACAATCAAGCTAACAAAAGATTGTACAAGATCTTAAAACAAGGTGCTGCCCCACTTCCTGGTACACCCATGATTGATGACACCATCATTATAGCAACAGAGAATGCTGAGTTAGTTGAAAAATGTGCAGGTCTCAAACAAGCAGTAGTGCACCTCACTAATGTGGTAAATGATCTACAATGTAAATATCAGGAACTTCAGCATCGGATCAGTCTGAAAACTGAAGAAGGTATCATCAACTAATATGGTATCAAACTCCTGATAATCAGATCGTAGAAATTCTTGATTTTCGATCTGCAGAAACACCTGATCCTGATGATTCCTCTTCATCAAATAATGAGACAGATGAAGATGATGACGACACCACTCGTCAAAAGAGTAGTGCAAGCATCTCCAATAGGCTTATGCCTGTTGCACTAAAGCCGGTTGTGACTCAACAACCAGACGGTGAGGGTTTTCAGTTGTCTTCTAAAAACAGAAAATAGCTGTGCAGATATGGAGGAAAACATGGCGACAAGAGAAATCCTATTGAAGGATTATCACATGGTACCCACAGAATATCAGCAGCAGAACCAAATGTGCAGCCGGATCAGATCTGAATAGTATATGTGGGCAGGCTGTCTCCAACTACAACATGTGACGATGTTAGAGCACACACGGGTTACACTCACATTTCTGGTATTGCTGACTTGTTCAAATTAAGTGCTGAGCAATCTCTTATTAGTTCATTTTGTGTGGTGTTTGACAACCAATCATCAATCGACCAAGTGTAACAGGCAGACAACTGGCCTAAAGGTGTCAAAGTGCGACCATATGTCAAAAAGCAGCTGCGTAGTTCCCAGTTTAGTAATGGGCAATTGTCACATCGACCAGCAGATAGGTCGCATAAAGTCAATCATAGCCAGGATGTATCACGTTTTCATTCATACAGTCGTTATGATAATTCTAACAATTATTCTCACTCTTATCATCGTCGAAATCAATTTGGACTATCACAACCACGTGGTCATCATGGTCGGCAGTCTCACATTCATCACGCACAATTGGAAGGAGACGGCAATTGCACAACCACCACAACAAGCCAGTATCGCGAGCACAGTCACACTACAGTCATCCCAGTCAATCAAGACTTCGCTCGTACTACAGTGATAGTCTGCACGGAACATGGGAATATCATTCTCAAGGGACACAAAATAGATTTGGCAGTCAAGGACGCCGATATTAAAATGTAAATGACATTTAAAGACTTGATAGTCTTGATATGCGAATATTTATCAGCAATCAATTCAGTCTCTGGACAATAATACATGTAAAATCAATATTTTAAGATACATTGCATACGGTTTTAAAAGTTCTTATGATATTGTGGACAATGAATTACTCAACTATTCTGATATTGTTTTTGTTTGTGAGCACTGGCTCAAGCCCTCTGAACTTAGTCATTTTAATAATTCTTATAATAGTAAAAATTGTTGGACTTATATGAAGTCTAATGTGGATGCCGAGTCAGTGTTAGAGGGTCGACCTCATGGCGGTATGGGATGGATTTGTAATAAAACTAATAAGGTTACATATAAAGGCATAGATATAGACAATGACAGAATATCAGGTATACAAATCATTGTTCAGGAAAAAACGGTAATGAATATTTGAGGTGTTTACTTACCATTTCATAATGGATCTTCAGATCAAATCGAATTGTATGGAGAAACCTAAGAATGTTTACACTCCATAATTGATAGCTATCACGGAGAACCAGTATTAATTGTCGGCGATTATAACGCTACTTTGCCTTAACAACAGTCCTTAAACCACAACTGGAGTAAGAGACGGCCTGTTAACGCTTATAGTATGTTGCTACTTGAATTTGTTTTGTGATAATGAGTTATATCTGGCTAATTTTCTGCATAAACAACCTGTTAATTTCACCTATGCTAAAGGTACTCACTGCACATATATTGATCATGTGCTTGTTTCAAAGGAATATATTGATATGATTCCGGATTGTAAAATTATTAACAGTTATGATGAACATACTAGTGATCACTTACCTATCAGAACCTCAATAATACTTAGTGTCATAGATTTACAAAATACTCACCGTAACGATATTGAATATAATAATGTTCCAAAGTTTCCCACCGTAGATTGGTGCAATGAGACCCAGAGGAATGCATATCGCAATAATATTCAGGAAGCTGCTAAGAAACTTCCTACAATTGATTTTATATCTGTCGGTGCAGAAAATGCCAAATCTGTGGTTAACAAAGCTTGTGATGTTATTATCAAAACCATTCACGAAAGTAGTTCAAATATATCAAGTAGTAGTAATTCCCAGTATAAGGATACTCGTATTAAAAACATATTGGTGGAATAAACACTGTAGTATATCAAAAAGTCGAGTTAAATTTTGGTATAATGTATGGAATTCAAATGATAGACGATGGACATGGTTATGTATTCACTTCATATAAATTGGCTAAAAGGTCATACAGAAAAGCCTGTAAGGTTGCTGTCAACTCTAAAATATATACTGACTTTAATACTCTCACCCAATTATATTTATGTAAGAGATCTGGTAAAATGTGGAGTTTAATTAGGCCTCTAAGAGGTAGAAGAAACAACTGTCATAATGATATTAATATTGGTGATCTTGAGAGGTTTTATGATGATAAGTTTAGTGCTGGTCACATATCTAGTGAGACAATATTAGCCTCTAAACAAAGAGTTGATGACAAAGTAAATATGTTAAGTGGTGTAACATATTATAATTTATATTTTTATGAAGAGAGATTGAAACGTTACATTGATGAAATGAAACTTGGCAGTGCACATGGCATTGACGGTATAATGAGTGAACACCTGAAATGTGCTTCTAATTGTACACCATTCATTCATGAACTATGTGTATTATTTATTATTTGTTTTAAATTTGGCATTGTACCAGATACATTTACTAAGGGCTTGATCTTTCCTATTCTTTAAAAAAACTACCAGTAATCCATATATTCCTAGCAATTATCGCCCAGTGATGATTTCCACTGCTTTTTCTAAACTTATGGAAATGTTTATTCTCGAAGAGAGACATTATCACGATTTTAGTGATTCGTAATTTGATTTTGTACCTGGTAGGGGAATAAATATGGCCATATCACTAACTCATGATGTTTTATCATACAATGTTAAACGGGGTTCTCCAATATGTGTCTGCTCATTGGACGAGAACGGAGCATTTAATGCGATTCCCCACAGTATAATATTTGACAAAGCTCTAAATGTGATGCCTGACCCATGTTGGAGACTTTTGTACTATTGGTATACTAAAATAAATTAGAGCCCAGGTTAAATGTGACAATTGCCTTAGTAAGAACATTAGAATTCTTAAAGGAACACGGCAAGGGGGAATTTCCTAGCCATTTCTCTTTAATATATTTTACCAGGACCTAGTCCAAGAATTGTCAAGAACTGTTGGTGGTATTAACATTGATAATTGTTCCTACAATACATTCTGTTATGCTGATGATGTTCTGTTAGCTAGCACGACAGTAACAGGTCTACAAAAGTTGATAGATGTCGCAGAAAATTACATTAAATGTCATGGTCTCCGATTAAATCCCCTAAAAACACAGTGTATTATTTATGGAAAACATTATTTTGTCAATGATCCAACGTGGTCTCTGGATAAAACCACGTAACTCTCACGAGTGAAATTACATATCTGGGTGCAACTTTGTCCAATAATAATAAGAATCATGTTGACAAACGCATTAACGACTGTAGAAGGGGATTTTAATCTCTCCAATCTGCCGGTTTATGTAAAGGGGGAGTATCCCCGGACACAATGGCTCATATATGGAAGACTGCAGCCCAGCCAGTTTTGTCTTATGCCACCCAAAGTATGTGTCTTCGTAAATCAGACTTTCAAGCCCTGGACCGAACTCAATCTTGCTTGCTGAAAGCAGCTCTTGGTTTAAGCAAAATTTGTAAAAACACGCCTTTGTTACAGGCGCTGAAAATTAATAAAATCTCCGATCTAATAAGTGGACACACACTGAGCCTGTTGAAATCACATTTCAGTAATAATTCAATATCACGAAACTTTTATTCATTTCTCCTAAAAAGAACATACGTTGGGTGCTATGACAGTCAAAATGATTTAATTATCAGGTTTAATAATGGTATACCGGTTGTTATAGGGAGATGGTACATATGTTGCTTATGCCTTTTTAATACACAGGTACTTTTATTCTAGTATTTTTAACATGTTATCGCATGATATGTTATGTATTGGTGATGTTGTACTTCCCCTCCTGTGGTTAAGATATGAATAAATAAAAATAAATTAATGTATATAGTGTGGCTTTGAAGAAAGATACAGCAATTTGAAAAATAGCTATAAATAGGGATGCTTAGATAATTAATCTAAACATTCTCACTACTGCCGTGATCTGACTTGGGTGTTCTACTTCCAAACGCCACGGCTGTAGGTGATTCGCAATTTGATTTTGCTTGGCGGGTTAGGGACTGGTGAGACATTACACATGTCTCAGCAAGAAAAGTCGCCATTCTGGATTCAGTCCCCTGAAGAAACGTCCAGCGTTTGAATTCACGGTTCGAGATTTGCTGTCCCTTATTATACACAGCTAAAACACACATTGCCTGTGCCAGAGATTGAGGTTCGTGTTTTGTTTTTACCAATTTTGTAATATTTGAATATAAAAGATTAGTGACGAGAAGGTCATAGAATGTATTGGATTTGTATGCTTATAAGGTATTTGGCCCTTCAGCAAATATCACAAGGCATATTATGCTGCGGTTAAGATGTTCCCTTTTCTGTGCGTTGAGACTGTATATTTTCAGATCTACGCGTTCTAAGAAAAGTTTATCTAGAGCTGTATATTCCGTGCACTATTTGCGTGTTTGGAAGCACACAGTTTGGATGTTTGGCCTGGTTATCCAGCACTTAAATGACAATAGCAGGCACAGTTCCATCTTAAAGCATTATATGTACTCCTGACTCAGGAATAGATTTAGTTTAGATCCCAACACACCTGACTGCATTTATTTAAGGACGCTAAAATAGGCATGAATGAACGTTCACTTAGTGATGAACGGAAACGTATGAGGATTAGCTGTTAGGTTCGAGTAAATCATAGTATTTACTCAGGTTTGAGATGATATTTCGATCTAGTCCAGTAATAATCCATTGTACAGTATTGCTACTTTGTTTTTATTTTAGTTAAATCTTTTCAGTGAGTCCATTTTGAGTTAGTGTACATTATCTTGTGGTGAACAAACTGTAATGAAATTACTGTTGAATGTAAACTGTTGTGTCTAAATAGTTATGATATTTATGTAGCAAGTCACCATTGAACCACACGCACGTGTTGTTTGTTGCGAGCTGTGGTATCAAATGGTATGTTTTGTACGTGCTTCCGCTTTTTGTACGTAGCCTGCATGTAGCCGCTTTCCTGTGGGCGTGATACATTTGTCGCGTACGAAAAGCGAATTAGCTGGTTTCCACAGGCTGATGAGTAGACCAGACACATGCTTAGGTATATGCATACATCTATCAATATGTGGAAGTATGGAACATTTTATTTTCAGATTAATGTATGTATAGATCTATTTGTATTTAGATTTGATCTATCTCTCTATCTCTCTCTCTTTCTCTCCCTCTCTCTGGGTGTGTGTGTATGTGTGTGTGTGTGTGTGTGTGTGTGTGTGTGTGTGTCTTTGTGTGTGTCTATCTGTCTGTTTCTCTGTCTGGCTGTCTCCCCCTTCTCTCTCTCATTCACTCACACACTCATTTACTCATTTACAGATTTGTTCCCTGGCTCACTCACTCATTCATTTACTCACTCACCCATTCGTTCATTCAGCTACTAACTAACTAACTCATTCAATCAATCACGATTTTACTCCTGGTATTTTGTGATAAGGCGATACTACAACTACTACTACTACTAATAATAATAATAATATTACTAATAATAGTAATACTAGTATTGCTAATACTAATACAATACTACCACTTCTATTACTACGAATTCCACTAACCCTACCGCTATTATTACTTCTTTTACTAATATTTCTACCACTGCTACTATTACTACTAATGATGATAATGATGATGATGATGATGATGACATATTTATATTTCGAAGAAACCTCTGATAGACGTGTAGCTAGGAAGGTGATGTCTACATTATATTTCTGGGTCTTATTTTTGAGATGTAGACAAAATAAAGCCAATAAGAATATTAAATCCTAATATGTAAACTTAATGGGACATTATCTCATATACACAATATCTAACAAGCCATTTCTTATAACATATTCTGATAAACGTATGGGCATAACTACTACACGCTCACAGACAGACAGACAAAATACAGACGCACGCACGCACGCACGCACACACGCACATTCAAACACATTATTATCGGTTGTATTATCTATTTGCGAGATACCTAATAAATTGACACCAAAACAGGTGTCAGCTAACAAGTTATGTTTACATTCCGTGTAAGTCAATTTTTGTTTTCAAGTTCTTCGACTCAGTGACATAAGAGTTGTATCTTTGATTACGTAATATTTTAACAGAATAACATAACCTCGCGACAAAGCCGAGATTATAAATTTTTGCAGAATACTGTTAACCCGAAATATTCGATATTCTACAGGTCTAATTAATCGCTTCTGCTCTAAGGAGTTACGACTGTTTTTCTTATTACATAATATTATGCATATCATAGATGTTATTCCGAACTATTGAGACAGCTATTATGACTGGCTCTAGTTGTTTGCTCATAAATCGTAATAACACGCCAACATCCAATATTGCATTAATGAAAGATTGAAAGTAAACTTGAACGGATGAGAGGGATTTAAGGACAATACTTGGCCCTTCTAAATTCTAATCTCACGAAAGGATGATGGTATTATGGGTAACATTTTGGGGATTTGAGGCGTTAATGTTTCTGTATTAAGCCAATATCATCTTTAAAATATTCAAAGTTTAAAGAAAAATTGAAAACCTATTGGTATTATTATTAAATGATTGAAGGAAGAAAAGCGAAACGTATTCTCCTTAAAAAACAGGAATAGTAAACAAAGCCCCGAAAGGTACTGTGTGGGATAATAAAATGGACATAGTAGCTGATGTAGGGTTTGCTTGGTCCCATTTCCGAGTCTACATTTGTCACTGTGTGATTATATCTGAATCCTCCAGGGCTAAGTGTAGCACTGTAATGATTCATTCGTCGTGTCTTGATGAGAGATATAAGACCACGGAGCCATCCGTGGGTGAGCTGGGCTCAATGACACTCAGTGTACATTACTTGGCGTCAAGATATAGCAAGTTACATGTTGGTTTTATATGCACGTCGACAATGGATACTCCCAGCTAATTCGTTTCTAATGTACAGATGAGACAAGGTATTTTCTGCCAGTCACCAAGCCCAAGTGGATAATGCAATTTAACGTATGGTGGACAGGGTAAGAAAACGTACATTATGGCGAATAATATTTTCTTTACTGGATCAAGTTGTTTCAGGTCTTACACTTCCGGTATTGTATCCATGCCACTATTCAGTTACGAGGCAAATATAAATAGAAGTCTTGATGATGAACTTGGCAGTAAATAAAGCTTCTTATATTACTTTGATACCTGATTAAAATAAGCTATAAATAATGTTAGCACTTTTAACGTGTAGTATATATATATATATATATATATATATATATATATATATATATATATATATATATATATATATTTTTGTGTGTGTGTGTGTGTGTGTGTGTGTGTTGTGGGCGTTTGGCAACTAAATTTTGATCCCACTAATGACTAGGCAATAAACAGTAGGAACTAATTCTGCATAACTGATTCATAAGTTCCACGTTATTATACTCTCCCTTGATCCTGTCAGGAGAGGAAGGGTGAAGAATGGATACCGAAATATCTGTTTTTGTGGAGGTTATCTGGGGATCTAGCTGAGGCTAATACGAGAAGAGCAGCTGTATTCATTTTATCACAAAATAACCCATTTGATTTCCCAAAGTAGTTGTTTTACAACCATCTGTCTGCAACGTTCTTAATCGAAAACATTAGAATAAAAAAAGCAAAACACCTTGGAACATCTTCTAACAAAGGGCGTCCTAAATATGCTCTGATGAGGCCGCTGCCCTAACCTAGACATATTTAAGAAATAAATGTTGAAATATGATACGCTATGAACCAAGATAACCTAAATGCTATTATTAATTACTCGTGTTTAGACTGCTCTAGTTGGTATGGAAGTACAGTGAAGGTATCCGAAATGCGTGATATAATCCCTCTGTTTGTGGAATGTTCCAGTCAGAAAAAAAGGCTTTAACTCTATATTTTCTTCTGACTAAGGATTAGGTAGGGTGTTGTATAAAATGAGATATTATAGTACTCTTCAAAATATTAGCTTTACGTTAAACAGTCGGAATCAGGTAATGTATTCGTTGTGATGGTTGTTGTTGTGGTGGCAGATATATGTACTGAACTCAGATGATTTCGCGAAGAACTGTGTGCGAATAAGTCTTTTGAAATGGGCCGGAAGAATTGTATGTTGATGTCTTAATTTGATGGTGGAAGAGCTATTTATAGGACAACGAACTAAGGCAGTTAGATGTAAGCTTAGTTTGGTAATAAAATCGTCTAGAACGAGCAGCCACTCTTTCCATTTTTTTTTTAAAAAAAAAAAATATATATATATATATATATATATATATATATATATATATATATATATATATATATATATATATATAAACTTGCATTCTGTGTTTTGATTAGAGTAATTGAAAATAAACCAACTTTCCAATTTTCTTTCATAGCTGTAAATATACCAAAACACACATATTAATAGTAATTAACTGTGTGTACTGAAATCTGACTGTTGTCAGTAATGAATGTTTGCGGCAGCTTCGGTTGAGATATACTTTAGGAAATATTACTTTGTTTTACTAAAGTAATTACTAGGGCTGAGAATTTTTATAATTGGGTTTAAGTTGTTTTACTGGAGATGAGTTAACAGAAAACCTATTCAGAGCTCCAGGAGACATTGTTAAATATAACGTTTTCTTAAATTTTGCTAGAAACCAAGGAACTAGCTAGGTTTGTGTGTTTAGAATAAGCTGTGATGATTATATATTCATTATCATTTAACATTTCTTTATGTTGGAGAATTTCATAATGTTTTTTTAAATTATTCTTTCTGCTATGCTAGCCGTTTTTGAAAATGGTACCACGAATGTGACAACGTCCTCATTTTGTATAGGTTTTATAACATCTTCATATCTTTTCTTATTAAGACCTCCCGGTTCTAATGTACCTAGGGTATCTATCCAAAATGTTTCCCGAATTAATCTATTTATCTTGTCTTGAGTGTATGAACCTGTAGTAGGTAACTGCTCAATCGGAATTAAATCATAATCTTCTAGATATGGTTCGGGCAAGTCTTTATTTATCTGTGTATGTTCTAGAAGATGCGTGAATAACGCAGAAGACATCACTTTTGAATTAATCGCAAATCTGTGGCCATTCATTCTAACACGAAGTTCGCCACTACTCTCGCCTACATACTGTTTAGAGAAACGTAAACATTCACAGATATATATTATGTTAGATGAGCTACAGTTTAAATTGCCTATTATTCCATCGGTTTTATTGGTAACTGTACTTTTGCATTATGAATGAGACAATATCTGCCATGCTACATCAAAATCTGTAATTTTTGAACAAATCCTTAAAAAAACCTGAGATCTGAGACTTCAGGATTCATTGAAAGGTATGCTTAGGGTGAAAGGAATCCTTATGCAAGAGTTGATGAGTGTCTGTCAGTTTAAAGAAGACCATTTTCATTTTCTGGATCTTTAAATATTGTTGTATCCAAGAAATCAATTTTCTGCTTATTTAATGTAGCTTTAAATATAATCGGTGATTCGTGATTATTTGAACTATCCCAAAATCCATAAAAAGCCTTTTTTCCGTGGGGCCACACAATAAATATGTATGTGGTTTTAGCCATGTATATGTCGGCATAATGAGAAGCCCAATCCCGGCCCATTGAAGTGCCAGTGGTCTGAATATACCATTGCCCCTTAAAGAGAAAATCGTTATTTTTTAATGATAATTCAAGGAGTTGCATTATACCGTCATATAAGGGACCTCGAAATTGAAGTGCTTCACTCACTGCATTAAGCCCTTTAGCATGGCCAATATTTGTATACATGCTCTCAACATCTAATGTTATAAGCAAGCATCCATCAGGTATGACTAGCTTTGAAATTGTATCTACAAAATCGTAGGTATTTGTTTATATAAGAAGGGGGCTTCATTGCAAGTGGTTTAAAAGTAATGTCGATGAAACTTGCAACATTTTTAGATTCATTACTACAGTCAGATACTATAGGTCTACCAGGTGGCATCTTATCTGGTAAAGTCCAACTGTTAAATGCTTTATGAATTTTAGGAAGCATATAGAATCGCCGAGGCCTTGGATTAATTGGAGGTAATACAAATTGCAATTGTTTATCTGTAATAACACCAGAATTTCTTAATCTATTTAATATTTCTGCAACCTTTACTGATGTTTGGGGAAATAAAGGAGTTTTATTTTGTTTGTAGTGGTGAGTATTATTTAGTTGTCGATAACCTTCAGCTAAATAATACTTTTTATCCATTATCACTGTTGCTGAACCTTTGTCTGTTTTTTAAAATACTAAACTCTTATTTCTGTAGATATCTCTGAGGTCTAATGATTCCGACTGGTCTATATTATTCTTTTCCTTCAGAATAGTTAAGGTTTTTATTTCTGATGTGAAGTTTGAAATACACTGAAGCAGATCTTCTGTTTTAAATATAGTTGTTACGGCAACATCTAAAAAAATATTTTAATCTTCTACCCAAGTTAAAAACTGCATTTGTGATTGCTGTTTTATCAATATCAGGGGTAGGGAAAAATGACAAACCTTTGCTTATTAAAGTAATCTCCTTTTCCGAGAGTATATAAGAAGAAAGATTAATTATATTACGATTATTGTTATAACAGGGGTCAAATTGACCTTCTGGTTCATAAATAACTTAACCAGTGACTTAACATAGCATTGGCCGTGTCTTCACTCCATTCATTATTATGAATATCACTGGAAGAAGTCTGGAAGACCTTCTCATCTAATTAAGTATAATGTTGAATTATTTATATTGAGTCATTGATTTATTTATTCTATATAAATTTGAATGTTCTGCTTGTGGAAGCAGAGAGGAATAGTTAATTTCCGTTAAATATATTTTAATTGTTGGAAATCTCGCTCGTACCCACGTCATCTATGTGATTAAATTCCGACATGATGTTTTCACAGTGTCGGAGCTTTTATCATGTAAACCAACGTTAAAAATAATGAATTTAAGTACCTTTTTATTGGCTTTATCCTTCTTCAGCATATCCGTGAAGTGCTGGAAACGAGCTCCCGGAAAACTTTCTATTTGTATATGTTCTTTTGGAGAGGACGTAATTGCTGCAAGTCCTCCAGTACCCATTTTCAGGATGTCCTGCTCTATAGCTGGCCACTTCCATTCACCTTTTTTCTGTCTGTGTGTTGTTACCACAGCCGGAAAAGACGATGTTGACTTCCCCCTCCCTGCTTGTTGTTTCATTTGTTTTATTAAATTTATCTTTAGGTAAGAATTAAGTGTTTTTAATTGTTTGATTATTTTCCATTTTCCTATTGGCCTGTTTGATTTTTCTCCATCTTTCTGTTTTCAGGGGTTCTGGAATTATGTGATATACGTATTTAGCATATCAGATTGCATACAACCTTAGCTAAGATTACACTTGAATCAATGCATGACAAGTCTTTTATATCAGGTATATATAAAACATTCACGTATGTTTACTGTCACAGTTTTATATATGGAATGACATCGTCCAACGAGGAAGTTGAACCGGATAATTAATACTGTGAGAAACAATCATAATGAATATGATATCAGATAATAAATCTATGCTAGCTAATTGTTGATCTATTGAGTTGATATTTTGCTAGATATATGTACTTTAATATGAAAACAGATGGTTTTGAATTGTGGCATGCTGTACGTTTTACTAACTTTCTTGAGGAAATGTTAGAAATATATGAAACACGATTGTGCAAAAACATAGACACCGCTTAGATAAGATTAACAAACTCCTTAGCGAAAACTATTATTTAAATGACTCTTAGGTAACGTTTAAATAATGTGCAACATGCACATATCCATTATACATTAAATGCATATATCTGAACCTGTATATGTATATGTAATCGAATTATACACTCATCCAATGAGTCAACAAAACATATACAACAAATAAACATATAAAAAGTCTCACAGACTGACTGGATGAGTCTCACACTGATTGACTAAATGACTGTGTGTGTATGTATTTGTTTGTGTGTGCGTGCATGTGCGTGCTCCCGCTTGTATGTGGCCAGTCACGTATTTATGGTTTTGCTTGTGTGAGTGTGTGTGTGCACTGAGAGTGCGCGCATGTACATGTAGTGTGTGTGTGTGTGTGTGTGTGTGTGTGTGTGTGTGTGTGTGTGTGTGTGTGTACAAGCGCGCGTGTATGTTTTACGTGCGTCATAAAGAGAAAAAAAACTACATTTTTGTTACAAATTCTTCCACCCGGAAACTACCACACCGCCATATTGTTCTAGATATCGAAGAATCTCCCAAACAAATAGTTCCCTGTCTGTCTGTCTATCTGTCTATTTGTCTGTCTGTCCATTTTAATGCCTCTGATTTTATGTGTGAAGCCTAACACAATGAATTAGGCAATAACATCATTTGATCTCAGTAAAATAGTATATCTAGTATACGAGTAACACGTGTGTATTGTGTTATTGTATTTATTCTTCTGTCATCAAAAATTCCTTGTTTTATCATTTCATTTCGTAAATTAATTAATTCCCAGAAGGTTTATACCATTTATAGTAAGTTAGTCTAGAAGGGATAGTAAATACAACTTAGTGACTGACTTACTCGCTAACTCACTCACCGACTCACTGACTGTATGAATAACTAAATCAATCACCGAGTCACCGACTCACTCACTCACTCACTCACTCACTCAAATTCCCTATCTCTATTGGGTCGCCAGTTCATTTTACATTCTAATTAATCAGCCTCTAAGCTACGTATTAATCTAGCAAGACTCCTACTCAACCATAAAACCACCCAATTAACCATCAAATCACCCAAGCTAATCGGTCATCTACCTAGCTGGCAATTCAACCATCACTAAGCCACATAATCACCCATTAGTCATCTATTGCAGCATTTAGTCACACCAAAGACCATTAGAGAAGTGTTATAGGACATTAAATCACTTATAGTCATAACTATTAGACAACTGACTAGATCGTTACCATTAACCGGAATGTGACTACTGTTTGTGACTGGAACATGAAGACAAAAACAATAATAAACATCGGATCACATTCCAGACCTCTCACAATCTACACATTCTACACCAGAGGGGGGATCATAATCATAGTATGGCCTGTCTCATAACAAGGTCATGTCTACTGACGTCTAATGTATTACAACCACGTCCAGAATCTGTCAGCTTCTGAATCATACTGCCTCTACTCGGGTTTGGGGTCAGATTATTTTAGGGGCGTTTTTCTCGTAAAGTGGACGAGCTAATTATAAAGAATCGTTATTTCAGACAGACAGACATACAGACAGACAGACAGACAGACAGACAGATGAAACCAGAGAGTAAACATAATGATAGACAGAAAGTTAAACAGAAACATTTCTAATAAGTAATGTCAGAAATGGCTTCAGGAGATGTATAATAAACATTAAAAATAGATTGGACTAAACGATTACATCAACCAAATAACGATAATCATCAAAATATACGAACGACATAACTAGACAAGTATTATATTGACATGTGTTTAGTGGCTGATCTTTGTATTCTTACATTGAACAGGTAATAATAATAAAATTGTATATTAGTAAAGCACCCTTACTATTAGGAACCATTCTGAGGCGTTGTACAATGGAACCCTAAACAATAGGTCTCTAAAACTCTATAAGAGGTTTTATAAGATAATCATTATTTATCTTCGAAAAAACCTTAAACATGTCTGTTTTAGAACATATTTTAAAGTTTCAAGAGACGACGCATTTATAATATATGCTGGCAACCTATTTCATAAACTAGGGACTGCAAGACTAAATACACAATCACCATATGACTTGAGCCGAAACACAGCTACATGCAACAGTATCTTACTTAATGACGACTAGGGTTTCAGTCACCAACTGACAACCAAGATGGACACCATGATGATGAATGGCATGGGACCAAGAAGGTCATTAGATGATTTATATTTCAGAGTGGCTTCGTTAATTTGGTTGTAACACGCTTCGTTATTCAGGGGTTGAGGCTTGATGAGGAATGGATATGGAAGATAATGGATAGGTTGATGGATGTATAGAAAAAATAGGGAAAGTTCCATAGATAGAGAAATATAGGCACGCACAAACATAGGTACATTTATATATACGCTAATTTATACCCTAATATATACACTGATATATAATAAATAAATATATATATATATATATATATATATATATATATATATATATATATATATGTGTGTGTGTGTGTGTGTGTATGTGTGTGTGTTGTGTGTGTGTGTGTGTGTGTGTGTGTGTGTGTGTGTGTGTTGTGTGTGTGTGTGTATATTATACATGCAAATACACAAATCTGATGTATATAAAAGTAGGCAAAAATGGACTTTACTCGCACTTACTGGTTGAGTGAATAAAGGGCCAAGAAGCCAAGGTGATCCACATATATAATTAAAGTAGAAAGAGAGATAGAAGGAGAGAGATAGAAAAGGAGAGAGAGAGGGAGATAGATAGAGAGAGA
>JAODUP010001404.1:0-59255 GCA_025642065.1 Paralvinella palmiformis | reverse complement strand
TAAACTACTTAGACAAAAAGAAATTTTTAACCTTTGTTACCTTTATGACCTTGAAAATGATCTGGAAACTCAAAATTGACTATGACATCCTTCGGTATCATTTTGTCATCGGTACTTGTACGCTATTTTGTGCACATTTCTAATGAATCCAATGATTCAATTGCGCGTAGGCGTGAAATTAAAATTTAGACATAATGTCGGCATTCCTGGCTGCGATGATAGACAAGCTCGAAGCGATTATATGTAGGATAAAATGACGATATTTTCAATCACCTGAATCTCATAAGAATGGAGCCACGCTGACAGATTGCTGTCAGTCTATATCTGGTGCCTGTTGATCTTAGATCAGTCTTAAGTGAATTTCAAAGGGGATATATTTACTGTGTTGGAATATCCGTATTGTTTTTTAAATGGCAATATTTTGTAATAATACTTAAAATAAAGGATATCTAATCGGATTTGTGAGTGGAGGCTATCCTACATATTTACATGAGACATAAAGACAGACCGACCGACAGACAGACAAGTAGATAGACCTACATAACATTCTTTTGATAAAGCTAGTAGCGTTCTTTAAAATAGTATTATGTCAATAATGAATAGGTAAGTTGACTTAAGTGCATAGGAAATCTCTTAATCAGTATATATATATATTTTGAACATACCCATATATGTATATTATGCATAATCGTCTTTCATTGAAAGTTAAGATTTGTTACAAGTTATATAATGTTATGTTGTTATATAGTGTTCTATTGTGTTATAGTATGTTATGTTATGCTGTGTCGCATTATGTTTATTATGTTATGTTATTTTTAGTTATCTCATGTTATGCTATGATATTTTATGTTATATTTTCCTATTTTATGTGCTATATTATATGATGTTATATTATAGTATGGCTACATACCGTACCTATTTAGATGTATTTTAGGTAATTTTAGATAATTACATTTATTTTCTCTTACACTTATATGAAGGTTATTTGTAATCATATAAGTGAATAATTTATTATTTATGTCGAATAAAAGCGTGTTTTATAGTGTTGTTATAGTGTTGTTGTATTGTTATATTTATATAATTGTTTCAGAATGAAATGTTTTGTTATGCTATTTGTTATGTTGTGTTATGATATGATAGCTTATGTAGTGTTTTCATATATTTTATGTCGTGCTATGTTACGTTATCTTTGTTATGATTTCCTAAGTTATGTTTTGTTTTGAAATAGCATCCTATGTATACTATGTTATATATTATGTTATGGCTACAGAACCTAACTGGTTTTCGATTAATCAAATCTAGTAATAACCAGAATGGTTTGATGTAACTCATTACAATCTTTATTGTTGTTATAGACTTGTTAATTGAAATGTATTTGTGTTATCATTTCTGTCTCTCCGAAAAACGGATTATTGTCTGACGTCATTGATAAAACCGTTTTTCTATGATTTTTTAAATTATGTCATAAGTGATGTTATTGTTTTTCATAGTTATTCTTCATTTGTCGGACGATGTAGTCACGGATTGAGAACAACTACCAACTGTTTGAATAAAATAATCAGTAATGGCATTGTTATACGTTTTTCTGAAAATAATAATAATTTCAAATTATTACTCTTGTCATCGGAGTTGGCTCGCACTAGTATAAGAGTTTGTGTATCACCTCTATGGCATATCGCAACAGCCAACCACCAACCATGCCAGACTGCAGCTGTTTGATAAGGCAAAGAAGGGCTTGGAGATGTTGCCTCCAACTAGAGATGGCATGGAACGTCATGAAATACGTCCCAACTACCAGGAAAAGATCTAGTTGCAAGCAAACAAAGAACACATAGTTGTTTCACTTCTCAGTTGCCACCACGGCCTGACAGCAGGCTGAACAAGACTTCCCCCGATCCCAGATGTCTGCGTGGAACTGGTGGCAAGTCAAAGTGCAAGAGCATTGCACCATGTGGATGCTGCAACCCAGCTGGACAATCGACATCTTAGCACTTTGTCCTTTACTGTACCCTAGATATATGTGCATAGACAATTGTGTTAAAATAGCTTCAAATATGATAGTTATATATTTAAAATTACAACAAAGAGCACAAATGGCTTCCGAATATGCAAAAACATACAAATAGACGCCAATACCATTCAAATCGAATGTTTATCAACAAGGTTATGTCCAAAAGTGCCAAACTGGCTGCCATCGTGAAAAAGTGGCCACCATCTTGGATTTTCAAATGTTCAATTATTTGGATTAATTGATGAATGCCTCAAAATATTGTTTGTGCCAATCATCATGTTTCTGCTCCAATTATAAACTTCTTAGACAAAAATAAATTTTTAACCTTTGTTACCTTTATGACCTTGAAAATGATCTGGAAACTCAAAATTGACTATGACATCCTTCGGTATCATTTTGTCATCGGTACTTGTACGCTATTTTGTGCACATTTCTAATGAATCCAATGATTCAATTGCGCGTAGGCGTGAAATTACAATTTAGACATAATGTCGGCATTCCTGGCTGCGATGATAGACAAGCTCGAAGCGATTATATGTAGGATAAAATGAGGATATTTTCAATCACCTGAATCTCATAAGAATGGAGCCACGCTGACAGATTGCTGTCAGTCTATATCTGGTGCCTGTTGATCTTAGATCAGTCTTAAGTGGATTTTAAAGGGGATATATTTACTGTGTTGGAATATCCGTATTGTTTTTTAAATGGCAATATTTTGTAATAATACTTAAAATAAAGGATATCTAATCGGATTTGTGAGTGGAGGCTATCCTACATATTTACATGAGACATAAAGATGGACCGACCGACAGACAGACAAGTAGATAGACCTACATAACATTCTTTTGATAAAGCTAGTACCGTTCTTTTCTTACGCCGTTCCTTTTCTAGTGACAATAAAGAGTTCATGGCGGTTTCCAAATCTGATATTTTAGCACACTTTCTGATAGATATATTCTATTGTGTGCATGCTTATTTTATCACATGACATCTTTAATATATTATTATCTCAATAATGAATAGGAAATCTCTTAATCAGTATATATATATATATATATATATATATATATATATATATATATATATATAATGTGTTTATATGATTTTGAACATATCCATATATGTATATTATGCATAATCGTCTTTCATTGAAAGTTAAGATTTGTTACAAGTTATATAATGTTATGTTGTTATATAGTGTTCTATTGTGTTATAGTATGTTATGTTATGCTGTGTCGCATTATGTTTATTACGTTATGTTATTTTTAGTTATCTCATGTTATGCTATGATATTTTATGTTATATTTTCCTATTTTATGTGTTATATTATATGATGTTATATTATAGTATGGCTACATACCGTACCTATTTAGATGTATTTTAGGTAATTTTAGATAATTACATTTATTTTCTCTTACATTTATATGAAGGTTATTTGTAATCATATAAGTGAATAATTTATTATTTATGTCGAATAAAAGCGTGTTTTATAGTGTTGTTATAGTGTTGTTGTATTGTTATCTTTATATAATTGTTTCAGAATGAAATGTTTTGTTATGCTATTTGTTATGTTGTGTTATGATATGATAGCTTATGTAGTGTTTTCATATATTTTATGTCGTGCTATGTTACGTTATCTTTGTTATGATTTCCTAAGTTATGTTTTGTTTTGAAATAGCATCCTATGTATACTATGTTATATATTATGTTATGGCTACAGAACCTAACTGGTTTTCGATTAATCAAATCTAGTAATAACCATAATGGTTTGATGTAACTCATTACAATCTTTATTGTTGTTATAGACTTGTTAATTGAAATGTATTTGTGTTATCATTTCTGTCTCTCCGAAAACGGATTATTGTCTGACGTCATTGATAAAACCGTTTTTCTATTTTTTTTAAAATTATGTCATAAGTGATGTTATTGTTTTTCATATTGAATAAAATAATCAGTAATGGCATTGTTATACGTTTTTCTGAAAATGATAATAATTTCAAATTATTAATATTACCCATCCTCGAAAAAGGTGCTGTTTTTTAAGGTAGGTTTTTATCAATGAGAGCAAATGAAGCTTAAGCATTATAATCATAATAACCATTCGCTTTCGATATGAGCCTAAATAGGTAACACCAAAGAAGAGTTAGATAATTATTGTATCAAGTGAGAGTAGTTTCATTTGTGGAATATTCAGATCACGTCAAGCGTTCTAGATTTTATAACCCGAATTAGAAAATATAATTTAAATGGCTTAGGAAACATTTTATCAGGTGAAAGATAATATGAACTGTTTTTTTGTGATGTTTTTATGAACTGATTAGTTCTCAGTAATATCTATTACGATTGATAAATCAATTAATATTTGGGTGAGCTGTAATAACTGTTCTCTGAAATATCCGATTGAAGATTGTATACCGCGCTACGTTTTATAGCAAATGTTATAAATTATCTATAGTTACAACAACAATACGTTTTTCAGTTGGTAGCACGGTGGATTTATTAGAAATTTTAGTTATGTTTTGTTGTTGGCTAATTCAAATGGTCTGTAATTTAGTGCTTCAGCATGGGAACTAATTCTAAATAAATTTAGCATTTAGAATCGTTGACGTGTTTGGCGAAGAAAACCTTAACAGCTACGAACGAGGCTCGATGAAAAACTCCCCTATTCTAATTGCACGATCGGGATTCGAAACTCCAACTTATCAAAACGCATGACTATGGGTAAGGAATCCCAGGCTCTAGCCAATGAGGCAGTACAAGCGATTGTCCTTATTGTCATAAAGTAATTATTTAATACTTCCTCTCTTGCCGAAACAGTTATCGCAATATATCACCACAGGTGTATTACTTTGTGAAATATCGTTCTTCTATATCGTTTATTTAGATCACTGTCGGCTAGTATACACGTATCTGTTCTACCTAAAAATGAAATCATATTTCGTGAAATTCCTTATACGCAATGGACAACTGGTTGATTGGAAGAACATAATAGTAGAGTACTCCAGGGATCTGTACTGGGTCCTTTGCTATTTCTGATATTTATCAAAGATATTACCCATGCAATTAGTTATGTAATTAGTCATATTTACTGACGATACTTGTCTATTCATAGAGGTGGACAATCGCGAAAGGCGTCTCAACAAGTGAATACTGACTTAGCAGTCATCAGCCGATAGGGAAGAGTTTGGCTGGAAACATTTAGCCCACATAAAATAGAATCTCTTGTGATATCAAACAAGTTGCATTTAACCAATGACTCGCCCGTTTACATGGAAGGTTCTGTATTAAAGGAAGTAACCCAGCATAAACACGTTGGCATAGTAGTAAGTCAGAATCTCTCCTGGAATAAAGATATATGTTCTGTGATAGAACGAGCACGAACTGCCTTCTCCAGGCTGTCTCGGATTAGAAATACACTAGACAGAAAATCCGTAGAACACTTATTAGGCCGATTATGGAATATGGTGACGTAGTGGGGTTTTGCTACAGATCTGGAGAGACTAGAAAAGATACTCAAAGATGCTACTAGAGTTGTGACAGGTGCAAGAGCTAGATGTAATACAGAGTTGCTAATGCTTGATATTGCCTGGCCATCTCTAGCAGCAAGGCGGCTGTCACATAAACTTATTTTTATAAGTTGGTAAATGGTCTATCGCCTCCTTATATGACGAACTTGCTGCATACACGACACGAGTTGCAGCTCGATCTCGATATGCACTGCGTACTGAACATAATTGATATACTGTCCCATATTGCCAAACAAACACGTTTGTTAAGTCGTTTTTGCCTAGCACGGTTCCTCATTCGGACAGTCTTGATTTGGATATAAAAATTTTAGAAGTTTATTTTTGTTTAAAAATATGATCTCATCAACAATTACTAGAAAGCGCCTATTCTATTACTGGCCCATGTTGGAAAACATTCATCTGGAACGAATAAGAATTGGCTGTAATAATCTGAAGCTTCATCTGCGCGACACTACATGTTGAAGAAAGTACATCATGCCAATGTGGAGACCCAGATGAAATAATAAGCACTTCTTTTTAGAGTGTCTCATTTTTGCTGTTCATAGACATAAATTGTTTCAAGTACTAGACAAAGCTAGTGTAAGCGATCATTAATATTGCATGGTGATAATGCAATATCCATTGCAGAACATATGTTATGGCTGGTCTCCATCTATCAGTACATGCGTAACACGATTCGTTTTGAAAGAATCGCAATACTGTGAATACTTTGAATGATAACATATTATTATGTTTATTTTTATTTTGTATTGACTGGGATAATCGGGTGTGTATAATTAATTAATAAAGTTGAATATGAACGATTTTATCCACCCATACCCTGCTTCGCCAAACCAGAATATATGTATTGTATGCATGTTTTGAGTCATTTCTATATGCATTTAATGCATTTTGATGAAAAATAAAATATTGTTTCAATCAATTCGTTTATTTACATCACTGTTGGCTCATATACCAGTATCCCTAGAAAGGAAGTCTTATTTCGTGAAATTCCTTATACGTATACGTTTGGATTTGTGCTGTTGAAAAATAAGACATAAACACTGATAAAAACATATATTTCTATGAATTACTGATATATTACGGGAATTATTACTGTATGTATTATTTAAACCAATAACGATTTTAAATAGGCAAGTGTAAACATCAGGCCTCTTTTACTTGGTAGCATTTAAGTATATACTTGTAGGAGAAGACACTCCTAATTAAAGATAATCACTTCTCCCACTCGTTGCAGGTGATCCCCTTAAGGTGTTATCTGGTGCTATTAAGTTATTGAAAGATTCGTGAGTGGAGGTTAAGGATTACAATAAGCGAATTATCGTTTTTAAATAGAATGGATAATCATGTCAGTCAGACTAATGTTACAACAGCGGTAGCTTCAAAGATTACAACTTTCATGTTCCAGATATGAAATTAATGAAAGCTGTAGTCAGTTACGAAGGTAGTTTGGGGTTTTGGTGTTTATCAATGACTTACAGAGGATGAGTATTTGTGTATGATATAACTTCATTGAATATCGATGTAATGCATGGAGCGAGATGACATAGTCTACTATCTGTAGTTTATGTTAAAAAAAAAACAGGTGTAGAGACTTCTATGTCATACACATCTATAAAGGGGAATATATTGCCATGGTTACAGATACTTCCTGTAACGACTTGCATAACAGGATATCTGAGTAATTATTGTGAAACGATTATGGAATAAATACAGCCATATTCACGATTCCCCTCCCCACCCCACATTTCTCGCCAGAGAGAATATCTTTGATATAATCATTTTGGTGCTGATTTGGACTTTCTCTCGCAGTTAAAGAATCCTTACATAATGGAAGGCTACATTTTGTAAAGCACGATGGAAACAAATTGTTATACAAGGAATGTGTAATAGTTAACATGTTTGTTGTTCCAAACTAATAAACTTACAGTCTGATAATGGGAGTGAGTGGGTTAGTGGTCTATTTAACTTAGGCGTTAGTGGTACGCGATACATAAAGTCGAAGAGCCATGTCCAGGGAATGGCATTAAAGCACACCTACGTGTCGGATTTCTCCAGTGCAGAGCGCTAGCCTACGAACTGTGGAAGCCTTGACACCCCCTAAACGTAGCGCATAACTGTGCTGTCTTTTTAATTACCACCACTCAGCCATTACAATAATGACGTTAGATTAGTTGTAATGAGCATCACCTTTGGCCGACCACTGGAAGAGGAAGTTTTGTTGTTTTAGGTGCGGATAGGCTTTTGTAGAAGATGCTATTTCAGCAGACATAAATATAATTAGATTGACATCAATGCCAGCTAGCACGGCATAGCTGTTAGATCAAAATAAGTATGGCATTTATTCGGATTGTTATGACAGCTCTTTGATGTATGGAATCTCGGTTTTGTTGTCGTGAATATTATTATTGTTGTTGTGGATACCGTTGTTGCTGTTCGTGGTACTGATTCAGTTGTTAGTTTTATTGTAAGTGGCATTATGTGGAATTGCGATGACGAATTTTACCAGTTAACGATCTAAACGTGTTATTGAAGATGGCAACACTTCACGTGTGGACAAGATCCAATATGATTAGATCCAGATTAACGTCCGGGATGTTGTACTTCGTCTTGTTTCCATTGGAAATGTTATGACAAATCGACATCAGCAGTCTAGTGATTATGTCATTATGAATAATAATAATAATAATAATAATAATAACAATAATAATAATAATAATAATAATAATAATAATAATAATAATAATAATAATAATAATAATAATAAAACGCCTCAGCATTTTGCTTTTCAGTCAAAATGAAATGTTTATATCGACGCTATTTCTACATTTAAATGACAGCTATAGTCCAATACTAGGTGAATTTGTAAACGTCGGTGTTGAACAAGATTAAAAAGTGGATAGACTGATGGACGGACAAATAAACAGATAAATACACATAACCGACTAAAGAATTCCATCCTTCCAAATAATATCAATTGAGAAAGGATAAATGAATATTCGATGAGACCAACGGACAGACAGATGAACAGAGAGATATTTAGACAAAAGCATACACGCAGGAAAATAGAGCGGAACCAGTTATACAGGCGGACATGGAGACATAGACAGATAGATAGCAATAAAGACAGGCAACATATTAGACAGACAGAGCTCATTTTAGCGAAATACATGTAAGTCACCGTAAAGAATATATCATATAAGTGGGTTTTTTCTTCATTATCAATCAGTTATTGGCAATTTGACTGAGTGGATGGTTTATTGAATTTAAGCCATACCTGTTATATATGTTCCAGTGGTGATATACTGGGTATATGTTGTGGATATGAATACACGACCTGGATGTTTGCAGCATTATACTCTAACCACTACACTAGCAGGAGGCTCGTATAGGCCAATTAGATTTGTTAACCAACTAGTAATCATTATACATATATTAAGTTCAAGCCCTATTGTTAATATTATAAATTTTGACATGGGGAATTTGATTTTAGGGATATTAATGATCGTTAATATTGGTTAGAATTTACCTAGTAATAGCGCACTGCAATTTAAACCTGTGAATTGGACAAGTCTGGAGTATTTGAGTTAATGTATGCGGTGATTGTATTTCAATAATAGCCTACCTTTGGGTATAATATTTTAATTTAACATTCCTCTAGTTGTTATTCAGAATGCCAATCTACCTTTTATTTAAACGTGACATTTTACTGGTTACAAATACATAAACAAAGAATAGTACTGTTTACAGTATTTTAGATATGCATGCTCATTCATTTGATGGCTTTCTCACTTATTTGCAATTTACTCATTCGTTCATTTGCTAGGTCACTCGTTTGCTCTCCGACTGACTGATTGACTAATTGACTGACATACTGACTGACTCGCTCGCTAATGATTAATGTTCTATATAATTATACTATTTTGAAGCCCAATATGATATTTGTATTGAAATAGAGAATGCGTAAAATGTATATTATTACGTAATAGTTGTCGGAATCTCCATAAACAATTTGTGTAGAGGGTAAATGTCTGTTGTTCTTACCGATGTCGACACTCGATCTCTTAGCAAATACAATAATAATAATAATAATAATAATAATAATAATAATAATAATAATAATAATAATTATTGCTATTGTAATATTCATATGCTCCAAACCTGAAGGTCTGTTTTTCAGTCCTTCTTTATGGTTGCCTTTCTGTCTATTTATCTGTTTAAGTTCCTTTTAGATATTTGTGTTTCTTTGTTCGTTTCAATATGATACACTGTAAAAATGGCCAGATAGCTTCTCAAAATTAATTGTTTTGCGAAACTAAATCGACTTAATAACAGATAAAAGCTTCTTGTGACTAAAACGCGCTCTCTCTCTCTCCTCTCTCTCTCTCTCTCTCTCTCTCTTATATATATATATATATATATATATATATATCTGTCTCTCTCTCTCCCCCCCCTCTCTCTCTCCTCTCTCTCTCTTATACTTATTATATATATATATATATATATATCTCTCTCTCTCTCTCTCTCTCTCTCTCTCTCTCTCTCTCTCTGTGTATGTTTGTGTTCTGTCTCATTTGTTAAAATAATACTCCTTTAATGGGCAGTAACTTCTGAATGAGAATAAACACATGATAATTAACTCTCAGTCAATTAATTACTCACTCACTTACTCAACCATTCATTGACCAACTGCATGTTGCTTATCGTAAGATTACGATTTGTATATTTTACAAAATATGTAGATTGTGGTTCATCGTATTATTTAATTTCTTTTATAATAATATCTGAACTAAACTTAAAGGAGATCGAACTATAAATTTATCTCAGCTCACCACCTACATCTCAGATATTTCGAAATTAGTCAAATAAAATATTTATTGAATAGTAATATTGATCAATCGCAATAGTAAAAATGACATTACTATTAATTAAGATAAGCCAATACAACTTTTAGTTTAAGACAAAATATCTATAATGTGTATGTATATTCATATTATGTGAATATCCTATTATTGTTATCTCGTTTTTGTTTTAATTTTTCATAATGTACACAAGCTATCTTGGGTTAATTCTAAAGAGATGTAGTGTCATATATTACCTTTCTCTTCTTCCGTGCCACATTACATAACTGATATTAGTGTACATATTAATCAAACATTTCTGAAAATTAATAAAAAAAGAAATAATTTCACTTTTGTCATCGTCATTATATTAAGTCGAAGCCCTAAATCCATTACCATTAAATATTGGTATTTATGTATGTAATGAGTTAATAAGATACCAATGGATTATTTTCGACAAAGTTATTAATGTGAATAAACATATCACATCAATATACCAAACTGAGTACCACAACGGTATAGATAGCCACTGATTAAATGACACAATGGGCACTTTCTTCGGTGGTCCATAACTTCGTTCAGTATCATATAGATTATCATTAGTGTCTATTGTATAGGGAATCTGTTTATAACAGTTTATGTCATTCCTGATGGTTAGAGTAGTGCATCTCACAGAATGATAAATATTAGAGAATACGATCATATCATCGTCATTTCTTTAACATCTCAGCCGCCTACTATTACTAACAACCTACTAACAACTTATAGATCTATCATTGATAATGTACCAAATTATCTGTGCGAAGACTTGTCCATTCGAAATTTGTCCAGAAACCCGAAGGTCACCCAGCGGATAACTACGGCACGTAGCCGTATCTCGGATTATGTCATATGTCAGGTGTGAGTTTATCACGAAGCCCACGCCTTATCAGACCAAAACAGATCACTTCTTTTAAAGATAATATATTTTCTAATACAATTTCTGCCACTTTGATAATTAATAAATGATATTGTTAAAAGTGAAGATAGTCATCTATCTAATATATATATATCATAACCTCGTTATTGTTATGTTTTTTTCTTCTTATAATTACAGTTACTCCTTTTATTAGTTGTTGTAGCTATCAGAGTAATAAAGGTAGTTGTTGGTTTCTTGTAGTAGTATTTGTTGTGCTGATGATGGTTTTTGTCTTATCAGTCCTCGTTACTACCATCATCGCTATAATTGTCGTATTACTTCTATTTATATATTCATCATAATCATCATTCTTATCATCAGCATTAGGTTCATACATTTCACCTTTGAAACATTATGTAAATGCGCTCGTGACGTATTTGACTAACACTCCCATATCACGAAGTCCTCATATAGTGTTATATATGTATCGTTATTATAAGTCCAATGTATGACCTAAGATGTTGCCGTTAAATATAATTAAAATTATAAATTGTTATCGGTAAAGCGAAAAGAGGGACATAATGATACATTTATATTGAGATATCAGTGATTGGATTTGCTTTTATAGAGTCATTATCAAAATGAAACTAATAATTGGCCAATGGACTGGACTGAGTCATTTATAAAGTAGCATTTAAAGGACCAAACTTATGAATGACAAACATTTCGAGTAACTAATATTTCTGTGTTAAATCTGAATACGATCTGACAGTCATCTTCCTTTATTCAGAGTAAGCGTGGGACAGATAACAATGAAATGGATCCATTTTGGCTGTCAACATTTGATGATCAAAGTAAGAAAGATAGAGCAATCACAGCGCAGGGAGCTCTCCTTTAGAGAAATGTGGATGAGTAATGATAGGTGTACGTGCTTAAGAAGATCAGGAATTAGGTCCTTAGGGTTTGTTGTATTGGTGTCAATAATTTATACTTTTAAAAAGAACAAACAATATATATATATATATATATATATATATATATTATGTATGTGTGTATGTATGTGTGTATCTTTGTGTATATGTTTGTATGTGTGTGTGCGCGCGCGGGTTTGAGTGTTTATGTGTATATGTGTATTATAGAAATAATTAATTTATTCAATTAGTAAGTTTTTCAAAAGCTATTAACCACTTAATACTAGTTATTGCGATATATAGTATAACATAACATAACAGAAATATAAATAAAAGGTTACATAAATTACGTAAAAGACGTAAATAGAATTCTACGAAAATAAACAAATCCACTATTTAATCAAATAAAACCAACCCAGAACAATACACACAGGAAGTGAACAACTGGATAAAACGAAAATAAAGCATAAATTAGAAAAGTAGAAAATTAATATACAGTATAATTTAAAACTGTGGTTGGCTGACGTCAGGATATCTGATACAGTTCGTGGATTTTGATTAAATTAAGCAACCAGCTTCATCCTTTTCTAAAACCGTTCAAAATTCGCTTTTCCTGCTTAGATGATGGTTATTTCAGGCGAAGTCTTTAAGCGCCAGTTACAGCAGAAATACAGCTCACGGCATTTCACAAGATATTTCTATTCAAAGGCGTATCCGTGATTGTCTAAGGATCAGGTCTGGATATTTTATTTTATGAATCAAATGGCCTTTTTCTAGTTTGCTATGTATATGTATTGTCAATTCGAGGCATTATTAGATTGCACAGACATTTGGATGACCTATCTATTCAGCCATCAGTCTGACCTCAGCAGGAGATTTAAACTAAATCTTATGTTAGGTATGTTGTTCACCTATGTCATTCTTCTGTAGTTCTTCTGAACTGGTATTGCTAGACCTAGCTGACCACCAAAGAAAATAAGATCTGGCCCCCCGCACGCCGTATTGTGAATAGGGTTAGCAAGATGGTTGGACCCAGGAGTCGGTACATAGACAGACTGGTATATCTATAAACAGCACATGATCGTTGAGATATTCCCACATTATTGATTTAGGCACGGTACTCACAGTGATGTTATGTCGTTGATTGTTAGTCTTCATCTGGTTGGTGTCTGGTAATGTAATATTATAGGGTGGACTGAGTATCATCAGAATGGTATACGATAGAGCTGAACTATTGTATATTGGATTAGGCCTGAAACGTATAAATTCGTGGATTGCTAAGCATATATATCGGTCTATATACCTGCTACACGTCGTGGCTGAACATGCGGGACGAAAAGTGCTTTAAATATTATAGCGTTTAAACCGGACAATAGACGTAGACCACGTGGGAGAGGGTATAGTCCATGAAACGTCATCCATGTCAAATGCCTAACCCACAACGTTGAACATAGACATTCTATTAATATTGGTGTTATTAACTGTCAGTCAATTATGAACAAAAGGGATGAGATTAAAGATAAATCAAAGATATCCATTTGGATATTGTTGCTCTCATGTAGGCTTGACTCACTGGTACTGAATCTCACCAAGTGGCTATCGATGAAATTACTCCCCCCCCGATATATGTATTTCACCTTATCCGACCTACTCACAGTGAAGGTGTGGCTGTAATAACTAGGAAAAACCTTAAGATTAAAACTCATATACGCCAGTCAAAGTCAACTCATTTCAGAATATTCAAGCTATTGTAAGATCTGGCTACATAGTTCGAGTTGTTGTATCAAATGGTATGTTTTACGTGCTTCCGCTTTTGTACGTAGCCTGCATGTAGCCGCTTTCCTGTGGGCGTGACATATTTGTCGCGTACGAAAAGCGAATTAGCTGGTTCCCACAGGCTGATGAGTAGACCAGACACATGCTTAGGTATACGCACACATTTATCAATATGTGGAGGTATGGAACATTTTATTTTTAGATTAATGTATGTATAGTTGTATTTAGATTTATGGAGGTAGGTTTCGAAGGATGTTTAGATATGTTGATGCTCTGTGCCTGTTGCCTCTTATTATGTACCCTAAAACACACATCTACTTGTTTGTATGATTGTTTGCATATATGAATGAAAGCATCTATGTATGTATGTATCTCCGAATGTATGCACATATATATTTTTATTTAATTAAGGTACGTTATTTGTTAGAATAATTAATGTAGTATTATCAACCTGTTACAAATATACATGTTATTTGATAGAGCAACTAGAATGAATTAAAGTGTGTTTGAATGGTTACAAGGGGGATTAAGCTGGGGAAAAGTATCAAATAATGTTGAGTCCATGTTGATGATTTTCTATGTTTGTATTAACTTCAGTTATTTCAATAAATACCTAAGCATTAATGCAAATGTTTTACTTGCCCCTTATGAAATTAATATCATGTTTTTGTGATCATTTTCAATGTCGTGTCTTTATACATAGCGCACCACTACAACACAATCTACACAATCTACCTCTTTAAATGTTCAGTGTTTTGATTTTATTTGTTATTCCAATATTATATATGTACTTGAGTGAATAAAGACTTTACAGTTGTGTGAGATTATAATCATGATTACTTAAAATGTAATCGCAATCGATATTCTGTAATAGCTCCAAGTCTGCTCTCTCTCTCTCTCTCTCTCTCTCTCTCTCTCTCTCTCTCTATATATATATATATATATATGGGGCATATACCAAGTTATAATACATACGTACACTCACGCACACGCAAACGCACACACACAAACGCATACAAACGGATCTCGGTCAAAAGTGTGCGTGGTATTGTTGTATTTGTTACATAGAATAAATAAGCTCGTAACAGCAACAAAGAAATATGTAACATGTTGATGTATGTTATTTTCTGTTATGTTATGTTATGTTTCGCTATGTTATCCTTTGCTGTGTTATGTTATGTTACGATAACAATTTTATGTAAGGTTTATAGATGTTTTGATATACAATGTCATGTGATTGTATATTTTATTCTATTATATTAGTGCTATGAATGTTATATTATATTATGCTATGTTATGTTATGGTATATCATATTATAATACGTTAAGTTATGTTAAGTTATGACTACATATATTACCCTTTTCAACCAAGCTTTTAAAAATGAAAATAGACCGGTCGTTGTATCTCATACCTGATAAATTACTGTCGTTGATATGTGTATAGACAAGTTAATGGTATTGGTTCATGTAATCATTCCTGTTTCTCCCGACACATATTATTATCTAACGCCATTGATAAAAATGCTTTCTGCGGTTTGATTAAAGCGAATTATTAAATCTTAATTGTGTCATAGGCAATGTCCCTTCATAGTAGTTTTCCGGATCTAATCTTCGTTTATCACACGGTGTAGTCGATTGATTGAAACTGGCAGACGAAAGATTTTGGGATAATCTTTTACGTTTAGTTTTCCTAAAATGATTAGTTGACTCTAAAGGCGATTGCAGTAAATAGATCTATAAATAGTTGTACTTTGAAGTATCCGAGTGAAGAATGTATACCTTTTTAAGTTTTATAGTAATGGTTATAAATTATCTAGTTAAAACCAATCCATGTTTCCAGATTTTAAAGATGATTCCCTTGAGGTGTTATTTGATGCCATCAAACTATTTATAATTCCACTCTGATCATTGCCAACGTTTGCCTTACTGTAAGATAAATAGGAAGACATGTTATCGTTTTAAAAATATAATATGGTTAATCATATCAGTCTTGTGGGCTGATTCTAGAATAACGGCAAATTTAAAGGTTACAATATTCATGGTCTACATATAAGCGCAATGACAGTCAGTTACGAAGCTAATTTGGGTTTTTGATGTTTATCACTGACTTACAGAGGATAACTCTGTGTGTAATATATGTTCGTTGACAATGAGAGTAATGTGTGGACCGAGATGGTGCAGACTACTGTGTGTGGTTAATATGAACACACACAAATAACAACCCGACATTAGAAACTTCTACGTAATATAAATTTACAGATGGAAATTGCTGGTTATAGATAATTCCTGTATCGATATACATAAGACTGTAGCTGAGTAATTATTGTGATATGTCTATTGTATAAATACACCCACATCCACAGAGAATGTCTTTAATATATTATTTTACTACTGTCATTTATTATCTTGTTCAAGGCATGCTGCAAGAATTTTAAATGTTTTCTTGTAGTTAAAAATATTTAAATTAAGGAAGGCTAAATTTTATAGAACACGATGAAGACACATTTTAAACGTTTATTATACAATGAATGCGTACTAGTTAATATGTTTGTTGTGTCATGCCAATAACAAATTACACAGTCCGATAAAGCAAGCAAGTGAGTGAGTTAGTGGTTTATTTAGCTTCGGCGTTGGTGACGCGTGACCCATAACTGAGGGGCTACTTCCAGGGAAATATCCCATAAGCACACCTGCGAGTCAGATCTGAACTGAGAACATTGAGGTTTGCAGCGCAGAGCTCCTAATAATGAGATGCAAAGGCGCCACACCGCCTATAAGGAGTGTTAAATTATGCTGTATGGCGGGTAATAAGCACTCGCCGAAAGAAATACAATAAATACTATTTTCAAGCTGTATTGGCTTCTTTTGCTTTTCAGATATATACAATATACAATATCCTATTTCAGACAATGAAAGTAGGAAATCGAAGATCCACTATATTTAAACGATGATATGCTACTAATAAAACACCAAACACGTAGTAATGGTGGACCTTGGATACCAAAGAAACCATATTCATTAAAATATTGATCGATTTTCTTATGTAAGTTTTCTGTGGAGATTGTAAAAAAGTGTAAATGAAATTTCGTACTATTTGTGAATAATCTTAATGAGAATGTATTTCGTGACGTCGCTTCTATAAATACTTACATTGTTATTACTCAAAAAATTACTATTACTACTTCTACTACTACTACTACTACTACTACTACTACTACTAATAATAATAATAATAATAAAAACTATTATAATAATAGAAATAGGAGTAGTAAAGATAAAGATCAAGAAACACAAAAAATTAGAACAATTTCTTTATTACGAATGAAAGGTTACCCTCAAAACAAAACACATTTATAGCCGTAAAATATTTCTTTATAAACCTATAATAACCCTTTCTTGAATGGAAACCGTTCAAGTTTGACATGTACCTGGTTTACAGGTGTGACTGTCCTGTAATAACCATCACTCAGTCATTACAATAATGGCATTACATTAGCCGTGATGAGCATCAATGTTGGTAAAATACGGAAGGATAAAATGATGTTAGAACAATGTTTTTTGTTTTATGTCTGTATTATATTTTGTCTAAGTGCCATTTCAGCAGACAAAAACATAATTAGATTACCATAAGTGTCAGGTAACATGACATATGACAGCTGCTTGATGTATGGATCCTCGGTTTTAATGTCACGGGTATTTTCGTTGTTGTGATTATTGCTGTTTTTTGCTGTTGCTGGTGGCGATGAAGATGATTTTGTTGTTACTTTGGTAATATGTGGCAATGTGCCGATTGACAATAACGATTTTTGCCTATTAACGATATAACCGTGGAATTCAGGATAACAACACTTTACGTACTGACAAGATCCAATATGATTAGATCCAGATTGACGTCCGGTGGATTGTACATTCTCTCGTTTCCTTGAGAATATTTCGACGAGATGACAGCACCATCTTCATGACGTTCTCATTATTTACAACGACAATACCAAAGAGCCCCAACATTTAGCTTTTTAGTGAATACGAAATGTTTCCAAAAGGTGCATAGGCTGATGGACAGATGGATAAACGTACGATTAAAAATAACTGAAGAAATGGAAAAATCAATAATTATTTAGACCAACAGACGGATATATCGAAATTGAGAAATATAGAGCAATGTAGATACAGAGAAAAATACAGAGGAAGTCAGACGGAAAGACAGACAGAAACAGGCACATTGACAGACAGATAGACAGAAAGACAAAACTTAGAGAAATTGAATGACAGGAGACAAAAAACAGGCTCATTTGACCAAAATAAGTCACTGTAAGCAATATATTAAATAATTGCTTACTTTGTTATCAATCTGTTATTGGTCGTTTAACGGAGTGGGTGTTTTCTTTAATTTAGACAGACAAATATATACACACATAAAAAAGAGAGGAAGACAGACAGTCGGACAAACATAGACACATACGTGGAAAAGTAGAAATACAGTACGACAACAGTTAGAAAGATAAAGCTCATTTTATGAAAATTATTCACCATAAACAGTATATTAAATAAGTGTTTTCTTCGTTATCAATAAGTTATTGGTCATTTAGTTGAGCGGGTGTGTTTTGTTGAATTTAGACACTAGTCACACATGATATATATCTGACCGAGGGGTGATTGTCGAGGGAAGTAGCCTCCAGACACCGGAATGAGGTGGATCAGACAGAATCCACAAGCTGGAGTATTGAAGCATAATACTCTAACCACTACATTATCAGGATGCCCCTATTGGCAAGTTGAATGCTACCTATAAGCTGACTGCTGGAGGGTGTATTAAAAAACTGGTAATCACAAATATTTTGAGGTTGTAAATTTGAATCATTTTACTACTTCTGAAATTATAACATTTTCGAATTGAGTTTTTGGTACTTATTAATCATTAAGCTGTGGTAAAAGTTAAATAGTAATAGAGCGCCGTATTTAAAGATCAGTGTATTGGACATTTCTGTAATATTGGGGTTAATGTAGGGGTTACTGCATTTCATAATAGCCTATGAGTATAGTATCTTGAAATAACCTTTCTCTACCTGACCTTCTGAATGCCAATCAACCATTTCTTTGCAAATATTATTATTATTATTATTATTATAGTAACTTAGGTTCCCTAAGGCATCTTACAATAAAATATAATTAAAACAACCCCTGATCACATAACATAATATTTCATAATAGCCTATGAGTATAGTATCTTGAAATAACTTTTATCTACCTGACCTTCTGAATACCAATCAACCATTTCTTTGCATTATTATTATTATTATTATTATTATTATTATTATTATTATTATTATTATTATTATTATAGTGTCTTAAGTTCTCTAAGGCATCTTACAATGAAATATAATTAAAACAACCCCTGATCACATAACATAACATATTTATTCATAAATACTAAAAGGTAATATGTAAATTATAATAAATAGTTTTATTTAGATAAGGAGGTTTTAAAAATCTTACAAAAATATTTTCTGACTTGCTGAATATTTAACATAATCAGGTAATATATCCCACAGCCTGGAAACTTATTCTTTGAAATATTTCCCCCCGTACACTGTTTTGTGGAGGTTTGATACCTTCAAGAATAAACATGAATCAGACCGTAGCTTCCATCTTCAATCTATCTACAAAAATTTTCATCCTTTGCAAGCTATTAATAAACATCAAAACCCCAAACTACCTTCGTAACTGACTATAGGTAGCATTGCTTTCATACGTAGAACATGAAAGTTGTAACCTTTGAAGCTGCTGTTGTTGTAACATTAGTGTGCCAGGCTGACATGGTTAACTATATTCTATTTAAAAATGTCTCTTACCGTGATCCGAACTTTGACAATAAACAGGCTGGATCTTTACATAATTTGATGGCACCGGAAAAGACCTCAAGGGGATCAGCTGCAACAAGTGCAAGGAGTAGTTATTTTTAATTAGGGTTGTCTTCTCGTGCAAATATATTACTTCCATGCTACCGAATAAAAGAGGCCTGATGTTTTCACGCGCCTATTTAAATTTGTTATCGGTTTAAATAGTACGCCCAGAAAGGTTCCCGTAAACCATCAGTAATTCGTAGAAATAGATGTTTTTATAATTGTATACATTTTATTTGCCTACAACACAAATCCATATAACGGTAGAAGGAATTTCACGAAACATGGCCTACTTTCTAGGTAGACCAGATACTGGTATATGAGCAGACTTATATACCGAATCGATTTATAACCATCATTTCACAAACTAATACACTCGTTGTGATATATGGTGATAAGCGTTTCGGTCAAAGAGAAATAAGTATCTGATAACAATAAGGACAACCACTTGTTTGACCTCATGGATTAGAATTTCGGACTCCTCAACCATAGCCATGCTCCGCGGTAAGTCGTAGGTTCGAATCACGACCGTGGTACTATAATAGGAATAGTTTTGTTTTATCTAGGAGGGTAATCTACAAGGGTTTGTCCGCCAAACGTGTCATATGTTTTTAAATACCAATTTTATTTAGAATCAGTCCCTGTGCTGAAGCTGTAAATTACTGACCATTTCAGGTAGCTTCCCACGAAAACTGCCATTTATAATAACTCCACTATCCTATCTAATGTAAACGTATAGCTCTTATAACTATAGAAAATATATAACATTTTTTTAAAAATCTAACGCCGTATATCTTCACTCGCATGTTTTCAAACACAGCTATCAAAGATTCCCCCCTCCCCCCTAAACTAATCAATTTATTGATCGTAACAAATGGTACTGAGAACTTATTAGATCAGAACAAGACAATACAAAACGTTTATCACAAGATGTTTCACCTGAATTAATTAAATAATGTCTTTTTAACTCGGTTTATAAATCTCAAAGGTGTGACCCAGGCTGAATATTCTACCAATGAAACTTCCTTGGTTTGACCTAGTTACGTTCAGATTGATAGCGAATTGTTAGTATGATTAGAATGCTGACGCTTTATGGGCTTTCATTGATAAAAACTACCTAAAAACACAACATCTATGGCAATATTCTGAGGAAGGGTAATATTAATAATTTGAATTTATTTTTATTTTCAGAAAAAGTTTAATAATGTCAATACTGATCGTTTTATTAATCAGTTTGTAATTTATATTACAATTAAATTACGTCACGTTTGATAAAAATGAGATTGAATATTTCACTAGAATTCAATCGCAGAAAAACGGTTTCGGTAATGACGTGAGATAATAATATGCGATGGGAGAGACAGAAATGATAACACAAAGATAGTTCAATTAACAAGCTTATAAAAATAAAGATTGCAATTTAATCGGGCATGAGTTACGTCAAACAGTCCATTCTGGGTATTAATAGATTTGTTGAAAGGGAAAACAAGGTAGGGTCAATAGGGTCACAACATAACATATAACAGAGTACATAGCATACTATTTCAAAGCAAAAACAATATAACATAATATAACATAAGATGTATGTTAGTATGCAGCCATGAATGCAACGTATACATGAAATACATTGACTAGTATACCGTAGGCCTACATTGTACTAAATGTACTGTATGAAGGGCGGATACGAAACTTACATCTCGAGATGCGAACTCCTCGACACTAAATAAAACACACACACACACACACACACATTCAGGTTTGAGACGATATTTCGTTCTAGTCCAGTAATAATCTATTGTGCGGTATTGCTACTTTGTTTTTATTTTAGTTTAATCGCTTTAGTGAGTCCATACTGTGTTAGTGTACATTCTCTTTGTTATGAACAAACTGTAATGTTTGTTAACACGCTGAGGCTATATATATAGGGCTTGAATTTTCACTTAGGTTAGAGAAGAACTTCGACGCCAGACCAGTCGGACGTGTATTGATACATGGTTCATATAGGTAGGATTTATTCAGTTATTCGAACCCAGAATAAAGCTGAGGTCAGCATCTGAGGTGTCGAAATGCTTTATATACAGGTTTCTTTTGGACCACAGAAAAATACTGTTGAATGTAAACTGTGGTGTCAAAATAGTTTATGATATGTATGTAGCAAGTCACCATTGAACCACACGCACGTGTTATTTGTTGCGAGCTGTGGTATCAAATGGTATGTTTTTACGTGCTTCCGCTTTTTGTACGTAGCCTGCATGTAGCCGCTTTCCTGTGGACGCGACATATTTGTCGCGTACGAAAAGCGAATTAGCTGGTTCCCACAGGCTGGCTGATGAGTAGACCAGACACATGCTTAGGTATACGCGTACATTTATCAATATTTAGAAGTATGGAACATTTTGTTTTTAGATTAATGTATGTATAGTTGTATTTAGATTTATGGAGGTAGGTTTCGAAGGATGTTTAGATATGTTGATGCTCTGTGCCTGTTGCCTCTTACTATGCACCCTAAAACACACACCATTCACAAATCCTATGATTGATCCATAACTTAACATTTCATAACATATTATAAATGTTACAATTTAAAAACAAAACGCAAGATAATCCACGAGATTCCCCCTAAGGTTCAATGACCACCTTCCACCAGGTGAAGACTAATGACAATCGCTCAGTAACTTTCCATTGTTATGAGATTAAGATGGAAGAAAATATAATGTTATCCTACTTATAATCTCCATCATACTAAAAAGGACATCTACAACGATGTATTTTGTATTTAATCTTTGTCTATTAAAAACGTTTAGACGTTATATTTCAAGGTCAACGATCAGGCCTAGACACAACAGCATCACTGAATTGAATGACGTCGTGCAATATAGCTTACACGTACCAATTACAGATAATAGAATAATGGCCTACCTCACCTTTCCTTTAACCTCGCGTGCATTTTCCACATATATCACCAAATAAAATCAACCCCATACTTTTCTTTTGGAGATTTAATTGAGTGTGGACTAGAATGGAATCGGTGTGGACTAGGTCTAAAGATAACAATATTGTAAAGGTCAGTAGTCTGGGGCAAACTAAATATAAACTCACCGTCTATAAAATACCGTTATTATACCGGGTATTGTAAGCTACCACTGGATACAAACTACAAAGTATGTGTAAGAGTGGCATTATACCGTTGTTGGTTTTTAGTTATTGAGGTTGTATTAATTTTCCCTACAGCTGAATGTTATAATACGTAACTTAGCAAACACATTGAAGGGTTGGTTTGATTTCTAAATTATACAAAAACGTTTAGGAACATAATTATGTTCTTTCTTACGAATATATTTACTATAACATGACAATCGAAATGGCTAATGATCGCTTTTAGCTCGATATCTCGACATATCGATCATAAATATGCTTTATGACACGCTATCCGATTTCTTGGCGTTCCAACATATTCCAGTACTGTTTACAAAGCACCATTTTTAGATCATTCCGGATCAATTTCAATTAAAGCATTACTTTATTGTGAGATTGTCATCATACTGTGTTAAATATATACTTTTCACTGATCGATATTAACTATATCAGAATGTAGCCATAGACAAGATAATCATTTACTGACCAACCCGAATGAACCAAAATATAAACAAAACTATATTGGGCATCAAATTAATCATTTGTAAACAAGAAATTACTTACCTTTGTCTCGACTATATCAGGTAAAAATCCCGTTTGGTATCTAAATTACCGAACGATATTACAAGAAAAATTAAAACCAGAGGTAAAAATAAGTCTTTCTGCTGAAAACGTCTATTCAATCCCTTAATATTTGACTTAAATGTAAGTGTTAGGTGAAATCATAATACAAATAATAATCACGATATTATTATTACTACTACTACTACTACTACTACTACTAAATCTTCTTATTTCAAGTATTAGTTTGTTATAAACTATTCCTGTTTCAGGATATAAAGAATATGGTAATAATGCGTGACATTATGTCCTATATGTCCAGTATTATTATCCCTGACTCAGACATATTTCATTCGAGCACACATCTCAACACCTAAGGAAGCATACAATGCATTCTGCCATTGTAAGAGCATTGCGTTACTCAGACACATAGCTATCACGTCCTGTCAGGTTCTCATTTCTGGCTGAATGAACAAGTCATCACATCACGTCTCGAATACGCATCCATTCGGTATGAGTCCCAGCTATAATTAACTGCGCCATCACGACTCGACAATCCATTGAATGTTGATACCAACAAGAAAAAGTTACATTTACCATCTATAATTTTTTTTTACATCTTTTTCATACATATATATATATTAAATCGGGTTCCATAATGTTATGATTGTGTATTTTTGACATTTGGTAGTTGACAAGTTATTACCGTCAGCTCTTGGTTTGAAACAAGATTTCGGTGGCTAGGTAAATATCGGAATATATCACAATAGTTAAAGGTTTCCTTCTCAGTTCTACCTGCCTGAGATAGAATGGATCCACAACAAGATGCAATAAAACAAGATAACCCCATCATTTATATATAGCGCAGTGTTCTGAATGTTTATTGTGGCTAACCGACAAACAATTCACAATTCATATTCAAATAACACGATGTTCTGATAGTCGGGGCGCGTTTTGTGGACCATTTGGTGGGTCGGTTTTGAATGGACAGGTGAGTGCTTAGATGGTTAGCTAGGAGTATGGGCGTCTACTTGTGTGAGGGACAGAGTCCGTGAAAGCACGAGGGCCCGCGTGCACGCGTGCGTGCGGGCGTGCACGCATGCGTACGCCAGTGAGCAAACAATACGAATCTTCACATATATCGGTAACCACAAAAGTTTAGGCGCTCTAGAAGTTGACAATAAAAGGTAGGTTAGCATTCAGAATGACATATAATAAAATATTGTATCAAAATATTAATTTCCCTCTAGATAGACTATTATTGAAATATGGTTTATATTTATGTATTTCTGCTTTTCTAAATGTCTGTATCTTTATGTCTGTCGGTCTGTCTGACTTACTCCCTATTTGTCTGTGTGTATATTTTGTCTATATATCTCTACGTCGATCTGTATGTATGTTGGTCTGACAAATTAATCATTTATCCTTTATTAAATCATACTATTTTGAGTAATCGATTAAAAAAATTCATTTATATTTATTGGGTTTTTATTTATCAGTCCATCCGCTAATCCACTTTTTAAATATTGCTAAACAATGACTGTTCCGTATTGACCTATTTCCGGACTAGGCTTTATTTACATCTAAAATGAATGCCGATGTAACATTTTTATTGACTGAAGGGCAAAATATCGGAGCTTATTAGTTTTATTATTATTCATCATCACACCATCACTAGAGCGGTGATGTCAACTCGTCGAAATATTCCCAACGGAAACAAGATGAAGTACAACTTCGAGGATGTCAATCTGGATCTAATCATATTGGATCTTGTCCACACGTAAACTGTTGTCATTCTCACTCAGGTAACTAAATTATTAACGGGAACAAATCATTATCACAGTCACTTACTACCATTGTAGCAACAGAATCATAAACACCACAACAGTTACTCTAACAACAAAAACAACAACGTCACATTAAAACCCATATTTCACACACTTAAAGGTGTTATAAAAATAAGTGAATGCTATGATTATTTTGATCTAATAGCTATTACTTGTTACCTGACACTGATGATAATCTAATTATGTTTGTGTCTGTGGAAATGTGTTCAGCAAATAGTGTTGCACATTACGACTAAGATAATGCCATTACTGTAATGACTGTGTAATAGTAATTAAAACACCCCCTCTTCTGTATTTATACCTGTAGAACAGGTACATGTAAATATTGCGCGTTTGTCGATTCTTGAAAATACAGTTTAAAAGTTAATTTTGGGGATAGAAATGAGTTCTGCTTCGAGTTTCGGGTAACCTTTTATGTATAATGGAATAGCTATACTTACTGATGTCCCTTGACCTTTTAGTTTGAATCAAGAGGTTACATATTTGAAAGACAACAGATTTAAGCTATTGTGTTTCGAGCTTTTCTGCTGAAACACGGTCCTTTCGTAATATTGGTGCGATTCATTTCTGTCAACACGATATATTGGCGACAGAAACAAAAGTACTTTTAATAAAATATCAAATTGATGCCCGATATATTTGTTTTATTTTTGGCTCATTTGGGTTGGTAATCCCCATGATATTGTGTCTTTGACTGCCTTGCCAGAGTTAGTGGAGATCAGTAGAAAATAAATGTTGAATAGCCTGCTCAATTAAGAAAACGCAATAACTGAAACTGATTGGGAATTAATAAAATAATGGTGCCTTTACAAGCAGTACTCGAGCGTGAAAGTATCTCATGATATTGGAGCTTGTCATGAAGCATGCATAATTGTGAGCGATCTCTCCTCTAAGACACTGTCATAAGGCATTTTGATGCTTCCGTTATATAAAATATATTCCTATCATGTGGGTAAAGTAGAATCAACCCTAGTAGTGAGCTCCGGTGGCCTAGCGGTTAAACACCCGGCACTTGGTGCCAACGGTCACAGGTTCGAACCCCGTAAGAGGGCGAAACTTTTTCAGAGATTAATTTCTCGGCTCACTACATCGTGGATGGCTGACTACGTTAAATGGCGCTGCCGTCTCCACTGAATTATTTAAAATAAAGGGGGACGTTAACCCCCCCCCGAGGACGTAAAACACCCTGGCAGTGACCACCCTCAGGGTATTTCGGCTCCATCTTTCCGTACTGCTCCCCTGTGAGTGGTGAGGGAGGGGGATTCTCAACCACTCCAACATAGAGGCTGCGCTGAATAAGCGACAGCCTGGGGATTCTCCCCGAACAACAAAGCACACCAACCCCAGTAACTATAATAACAATAACACTCTTACTTCTCGTTTTTTGAATATCCAGTGGCAGCCTACAATATCTAGTATAATAAAAGTCTTTTATAGACAGTAATATTGTACCCAGTTGGCCTCATACTACTGCCAACATATTACACTGTCAACTGTAGGCAATGGTCATCGTCATTTTAAAACGAAGTATTTTAATTTTTTAATCTAAATCTCTTTATTTTGTAAAAGCCGGAATTGCAATGATATGGTATCTAAACTCAATTAAATCATATCCCACTACAAAAAAACACTTGAAAGGTGATTTTATATGGGAAATTACGAGGAAAAGAATATGTCGGGTACTGCTTTATTCTATTGTCTATCATTGATTCGTGTACACTATCTTGGACATATCTGTTGAATCCACTGATTATGTTGCGCGTAGGCATTTCATGGCTGCGTTCATAGACAAGAATAAATGCAAAACAAATCGTGATATATATATATATATATATATATATATATATATATATATATATATATATATATGATACTATTAAGCAAAATTAAAAGCTTGGCTGTTAGTGTTATATGTTCATATTTGTAAAATATACTCTAAATATATTCTATATAAAAAAGCAATATGTTGCGGAATACTATTTTATGTTATTTTATATTTTCTATGTTTTAGTATAGTAAGCTATGTTATGTAGAATATGTTGTTATGCTGTGTTATGTTATTTTACCTTATATTAAGTAATGTTATGCAAAATTATTGTGTATTGATGGTATGATACGTTATGTGATGTTATTGCGTGGTATATTATAGTTTATTGTATTATGTTTTGACAAGTTATGTTTATGGTATGATATATCATGTCATGTTATATTATGTTATGTTATGTTACGCTATGTTATGTTATGTTATGTTGTTATGTTATGTTATTTTATGACTGCAGATATTTCCTAGTTTCCTTTTCAACCGTTCGATGTAATTCAAGCCCGATTACATTATTACCTTTAATCTTTGTATAGATCCATTAATGGCAATATATTATGATATCATTCCTGTCCTAATTGAAACAGGTTATTATCTGACGTCATCGATGAAACCGGATATCGATGATTTGATTAAAGTGAAGCATTCAATTATAATTATGTCATATGTAATGTAATTTACTTGTAGTTTGTCGTAGCCAGTCTTTGTTTATTGTACGATGTAGTCACTGATTGAGTAGAACTATAAACTGATGGAATGAAAATGATAGTTGAAAGATGTTGGTATCATCTTTTGTGTTATATTTTCTAAAAAAGTTAGGTCATACCAAGAATGATTGTAATTAATACATCAAGAGATAGCGGCGCTTTGATGTATCCGAGTGAAGATTGTATAACGTGTTTAGACTTAAAACAAGGATTATACATGTAGATTATCTATTGCTAAAAGTATAATGTGTTTTGTAGTTGATAGCGCACTACACATCATACCTTAAGGTCGTAGGTTTGTATCCCAGTGTTAAAGATATAAGAATCTAAATAAGAAAATATAGGTCGATATAGGTGTATTAAAACTTCTCTAATCTATAATAGCATCGTTAGCGATCAAATCCCGACCTGCAGCATTTCATGACCTTGAGCAAAGACACACATGTGTTAATTTTCACTTTTACTTATTATCCTACAGTGAGCAATCTGAATATTTCCAGATGATGATGTTTTGTTCATCATTAAGAAGTTTCGACCAAATAATTCCCATTTCTTTAGTCAGTACGGATACTAAAAAGATATATTAAAACTAGTATTTTGGGCTATTTATTTGAATACCGGTATTTCCATTTCGCAGTTAGTGGTGCCGATGTAATTCATGATATGGCATACAGAACTTAGTTTAGTTTATCTTTCCTCCGAGAATGAAACCAGTTTATTTTAGGTAGAGTCTATCTTAAATATTAAAATCTGATAACATAAAGCCACCGTTTGCTATTTTTTAATGCCACCATGTAATGTTAAGCCGTAGTTTATTTTTTTTTATTTGCTATACCAACAGTAGGAAGATAATAGGTCGAGTGCCCATTGAGCAAGAAATGAGACAATCATGCCGAAGCTTTTTGTTGATGGGAAAAACTAGCTACTGACTGGTGGAATACAAGGAGTCGAACGCACAAACCTTGAAGTTTGTAGTGCAGCGCCCTACCATATGCAGTCCAGAAGCTCCGACAGTGCTCTAGTCGACCACAATAAAGGATAATAACACGATACATGATTAGGTTGTTATTTTCAGATTTATCAGTTGTGGCTCGCGGTGTCAATAGGATTTGATTTACCGGTTTTATATTCTCCAAGGTATGTTATATGTTGTTATAGAAAACGTTATTTGACTGGCCCGCGTCCGACTCCGAAACCATGGGTGGTTATCTATTAGAATATATTGCATCGATTCTAACACGAACTTTTATGGCTTATTATACTGTTTATGCTAGGAGTACATAACGATATATATGCTAGCTAGTAACGTATTGTTTTGAGGTAATTAATGAGCGGTGGAAACTCCAAATCCGCTACACGTAGTGGACAACTGCGCTGTGCTGCGTGGTTTTACGCATTCTGCAAACGAAACACAATACGGGTCACGTTCAAGCTGTACGGGATTCTCATACTTTTCAAAAGAACATTCCAGGGAGGATGTTACGATCGGATTCACGTTTACCCGTGAAGGTGTCAAACAGGTGGAAATCACTGTATGAGAGAAATATTTCTAAGCTGTGGAATACCTGTGTTACCTGTGTTAGATAGTCAGAATGTCAGGAAATATTTGGTAAGATTTAAAAACCTAATAAAACCTACTAAAACGTTAAATATTGATCGATTTAATGGTAAAAGTTTCTCCGGAGATTTCTAATTGTATTTATTAAATTTAAGCACATTCACGGCTCTTGTTACCTATCGGAACTTACAACTAGATCTCGACTACTGTAGTTCTGCTATCAATGTCGGTGCCATTTATTAGCTGTTTTAATATCAGCCTTTAAGGAGTTAATCACGAATATTCACGAATCAGAGTAAAACCACTCATATTTAGTGTATTCACCGAGAAAGTGACGTATTAGGAATGACTCTTTTGATTCCCACAGTTAGCAATAGTACGAATGACCAGACAATGAACATACCGCTAAAGTTTGACAACGTAGGGATATGAAATAATCAAATCAAATTACCGACAGGTTATACCGGGATTTGGAAACGAATCCAGAAATAAACGGCTAATTTTACTCCACTAACTATATCACGTTAATTTAATGTCATGACATGTCATGTCATGTAACTAACCATGAAAATTCTGACCGAAAATTAACTTGGAACAACGAGTCGTAAAATGCTAAAAGTGGACGAACTGTGACAACAAGTGTGTTTGATTTGACAACAATTAATTTATATGGAGAGTGTACTTCAGTAGAACAGAACCACTATTAATGTATTTTATGACGAAGCTACTGCTAATGCTTGTTTGAATTTGAAACAGACAGAGAATGAGAGAGAGAGAGAGAACGCGAGCTAGCGATAAATAGATAGATAGAAAGAGAGTGAGAGATAGATAGATAGATATAGATAGAGAGAGAGAGAGAGAGAGAGAGAGAAGGAGCGAGAGAGAGAGAGAGAGGACATACATACATACATACATACATACATACATACATACATACAATACATATATACATACATACATACAGACAGAAATGCATACAGACAGACAGACAGACAGAGAGAGAGAGAGAAGGAGAGTGAGAGCTGGCGCGAAAGCTATATATATATATATATATATATATATATATATATAGAGAGAGAGAGAGAGATAGATAGAGAGAGAGAGAGAGAGTGAGTGAGAGAGCGAGAGAGAGAGAATATAGATAAATAGATATAGATATATAGATAGATAGACAGATAGATATAGATAGATAGAGAGATAGAGAGACATAGTGAAATAGAGACAAAGATAGATAGAGAGTGATAGAGAGAGATCGAAAGAGAGAAAAAAAGACAGAGATAGATAGATAGACAGATATATAAAGACACAAAGAGAGAGAGTGTGAACAAAGAGAGAGAGAGAGAGAGAGTTGATATATATATATATATATATATATATATATATATATATATATGAGAGAGAGAGAGATAGAGAGGCATAGGGAGATAGAGATAGAAATAGATAGAGAGCGATAAAGAGAGATCGAAAGAGAAAAGGAGAGAAAGAAAGAGAGCGAGAGAGAAAAGACAGAGGTAGAGATAGATAGATGAAGAGAGAAAGAGAGAGATAGGGGGGAGTTAGATAGATAGAAAAAAAGATAGATAAATAGATGGAGAGATATTGAGAGAGAGAGAGAGAGAGAGAGAGAGAGAAAATATTAATGATCAAGGGACACAAATAATTAGAACAATTCCATTATTATAAATAAAATGTTACCGTCAAAAGAATATAAAACACATTTCTATCCATAACATATTTATTTCTTTTCTTGCGGGGAAATAAATACATTTTAATTTTGACACGTGCCTAGTTTACAGGTTTGAGTGAAGAACTGTCCTTTTAATTATGACCAATCAGCTGTTACAATAATGACATTACATTAGCCGTTGTTCGACCGCAGGAAGAAGAAATGACGACGAACTTGTTAGATCAATTTTTGTTTTATGTCAATATCATATTTTGTAAACCTGCCATTTTTATCAGACAAAAACTAAATTAGATTGCCATCATTGTCGGGTAACACGTCATAACTATTAAATCAAAATAATCACGACGCAACGTTATTGTTATGACAGGTCTTTGGTGTTTGCAATCTCCGTTTTGATGTCACGATTATTGTTGTTATTCTGGCTGCTGCTGTTGTTGTTGTTGTTATTGGTGGTGGCGGCGGTGGAGTTTGTGGTGACGAAGTTGATTATGCTATTAATTTGTTAGTAAATAGCTATGTGTGGATTTGCAGTAATAGTTTTTGCCCATTAACGATCTAACCGCGTTATTGAGGATGACAACACTTTACGTGCTGACAAGATCCAATACGATTAGATCCAGACTAAAGTCCGGGATGTTTTACTTCCTCTTGTTTCCATTGGGAATGTTATGATGAGTTGACATCACCGTTCTAGTGATTGTATGATTGTGAACAGTGATAACAGTAAAACGACCCAACATTTTGCCTTTTATTCAATACAAATATTTTCATCGATGTCAACTCCAGATGTAAATGACAACTAGACTGGGAATAGATCAATATGGAATAGTCATAATATTCATTGTTTAAAATATTTAAAGTGGATAGACTGAGGGATAAACAGAAGAATAAACTGGGGTTCCTCTAACTGGGGTTATAGGGGCGCCTCCGTGGTCTAGCGGTAGCGTGCTGGACCACATATCACTACCACCCGTGTTCGAATCACGGCGTGGGCATATCTGAAGGTCGTTTCGTCTTTCACTTCGTCTCATTACCTTTGGAGGTCGCTCGGCCCATTTAGCCTACCTTGTGCACAAAAACATCAATCATCATCTAACTGGGGTTATAAAATCTCAATCACGTGACCCACCGTGAAAATTCTACAAATGCTGCTTTCTTAAAATGATTAGTTTTAAGGAACAGTGAGTGCTATTAATAAATCAGTTAGTTGAGTGGCATATGTGACAGGTGTGGTTTGAAACAATTGATTATCTAATATCACAACGACAATACATTCGATCTGTTTCATCTATCTAAAAAATTTCGCTTTGATCATCGAACAGATGCACTCATTATTTACCCCACTGACTCAATCACGATTCGTTCGCTTGCTCGATTGTTCGCACGCCCACTGATTGATTGAGTGACTGACTGACTGACTCACAAACTGTCTGTCTGACGATGGACAACTTTAAAGATTAGAGCCATCATGTTTTAAGTATAAAACCAATGACAGCCGTAGCCACATACGAAGGGAGACGTTTTCGTGCTTATTGATATTCGTCTACAACTTTTCGTTGAAGATGAGTGTTAAGGGTAGAGACAGATGAAGCGGAGGACTGAATCAAATGATGGATAAGATATAAAAAATTATTATCTTCATTTAAATTCAAGGAAACATGATTTTAACAGGTTTCTTTGACGTATCTACAACAGGGAATGTATTGCAATGGTAGCCAATAATTGCTATAACGATATGCGTAACATGATATATTAGTAATCATTGGGATACATTTATGGTATAAGTAAGTCCACATCAACAAATACCCAAATAGTAGTCGCTAGAGAGATGTCTTTGATATTATTATTGTACTTCTGACATTCTATAAAAAAAGGTGGATTACACAAATATTAGTTTCATGAACATAATGTTAATACACTACTACTACTGTTATTACTATACTACTACTACTACTACTACTACTACTACTACTACTACTATTACTACTACTACTACTACTACTACTACTACTACTACTACTACTACTACTACTACTACTACTTACTATTACTATTACTATTACTACTACTACTACTACTACTACTGCTGCTGCTGCTACTACAACTAATACTAATACTAATACTACTACTATAATTACTGCGATGACAGCTACTACTTCCACTACTACTACTACTGCTGCTACTACTACTACTACCACAGAACAAGTACAAGAAATACTACTAAATATTATTTATATTTATATACCGTTAGGTCGAGGATGTATTCAATAGAATAATAATGTATTCATTTAATTATAGTATAATAAGACAAATTGTAAATAAAGTAAACTGGATGCTTAACTAATGTATTGCATATAGCCCCAAGAATTTACCTTATTGAAGCCGATGTATAGCTTAAATGATCAAATTAGTTTATTATTGGCATGAACCAATTAGTTTTGAATTCACCGAATGGTAAAGAGTCTTTAAATTGTGAAATGTTATAGTTACAATGGCTGCAGTACTCTGCTTGTAGCAATCTTGTATTTACTCCTGTTTAAACAATATAATATAACCAACAAATTAATAATTTTGTTGTGACATTATCCAAATATTTCTTGAAAGACAATTGTCTTTTCATTGCACTAATATTAAGTTGAAATATTTATCAATCATATTATGAAATCACAAGAGGAACACGGTTAAATGATGAAACCGTATATTTATGTGTGTGATTTCAGTGTAAAGTTAAAGGTTTATAAAGAGAGTTTCAATAGGTTAGACATTTTAAGATACTGTGAGAGTCTGAATTTCTTGGAGTTGTAAATATCAGTCTATCATGTGTAACATATAAAGGTGTATATCAGCCCCCCCCTCTCTCTCTCTCTCTCTCTCTCTCTATATATATATATATATATATATATATATATGTATGTGTGTGTGTGTCATATTTGATGTATAACAATTAGTTGTCATACCATTCCACCAAAATATAGTTGTAATTACGGGTTATGAAGCCTATAATAAATTTATGTAATCATTCGTTGGTATTATAGTATTAATTAATTTATACGACGTAAATTCAGGTTGACTAATACTGTTTTTCTAATATTTATTTCTCTATCTTTTATTCATTAGTTGAGAACCAGAATTGCACAATCTTATGGATAAAGACTTGAGTCACGTAACTATGTTTATTGCGATGAATTATGAAATAAATTTGAACTTGTATCTGTTTATTGTGTAACAATGCAAATTTCATCATTCATACGTAGCACCCGAAAGTACAAAGACGATTGTATACATAACAGCTGTCCACATAAGGACAAATCTTAGTGACAGTATGTCGTGAATACTATCATTTGTAAAATTCGTCTAGAATACTGATCAGATTATTTCGTGCCTGACAATAGCTTTGATCTGATATTGTCTGGGTGAGGGTTTACATAGAGAACTACCGTTCTGTGATTTCCATATGACCGAGAAGCTAGTTCAATATACAAATGGCGCCAATTGATGGTGTTCAAGGATTTGTGGAATTGCCAGGGAATTGTTAAATGTTTTGGGGGCGTTTGTGATATCGTTTAACATTAAACATAGACAACTACTTTATATTTCAGTATGTAGGGGTTTGTTATCCTATTTCTAAAAAGTTGAAAACAGTTGTTAGTATTAATAGAAGGTCTATTTTGGAAATTGCTAGGAAGTGAAAGGATTGATAATATTTAATACTTAGAATGCTTTTGGGGGCTTTTAGTAATATGTACTGGAGCCACGTATTAGCATTAATACGTATCCACCACACGCGTTGTTATAACAGCTGAATGTTATTCAAATGTTTGACTGGTTTATGAAGTAACTTTATAATTTTGAAAAACGCCATTAAATACTGATTACTTGGCCTACATTTAAGGAAATCCTGAGCGAGTGTCTTTTATTACCACCAGAGAATATGTATTAGTAATGCATATATTCTGGTCTCATTTATTGTACAAAACAAAACAAAACAAAACAAAAATCATCGAAGCGAAGCTTTAATCTTCCATTTCCCAATTGTAATCCGGATCACCCGCGTACAAAAGTGTTCAGAAAACGTGTGACAATATACACTGATGGAATGTTGATAGGACATATATCCTATTGTCAGTAAAGATGTCAAAAGAGGCTTATTCCAAAGGATTTTATCCGCGATGTGTCAGATGTGGCAAATTCTCTTCTAATCTAGGATTATCTACGTATGAGCGAGTGATTTACCGAAATTCAACATTTGGACATAACCTTAGTATAGGTAATCTCAGCTTAAATCACCACCAGGAATCGAATATTTGCTCAGCTACTATTCACGATAAGAATATTCCAATGAGTTAATGCTAGTCCTGTGTCATACTGTTCGGTTCATCAGCCATGCTACACAGCTATAGATAGCTATTGTCAATCAAACTTCTACATTCTGTTTTTAGAAGGAACCCCCGTGGAGTACGTAGGGCTGAGAAGTGATTACGTATGGCAGATTACAATCGAGTTGTTATAGCTCATTAAGGAGAGATGAGAAGTTGGTTCGATAGGTGTCTAGTGCGTGGATGAGATGACTTCGGATATGACCGAGACGGGTATAAGAGAGGAGACGTGATTTGATGTGGATACAGGGAAGTTAATTCCAAACATTGGCCACATTGTAACAAGTTGAAACAGTGCTAATTTTACGATTGGAAATTTTCTCCTATGATATTAGCCATATAAACAGTGTGTCGATTTGCCACAGAAAGATAATACTGTATTTTATATTCAAGCAAATAAAGTACCAAATTAAAGATGCAGTACTATTAAATCGTATAAAAATACATACATTCACAGTGTGTGAAACTAACTTATAGCCTTACTGGACCTGCATGTCTAGTAAACTATTTTAACACTAGACCGGCTGTGCTGACACCAGAACGGGTGAGCGCAAAAGTTACATATTTCAGACCTCCATGAAAATTAAACATTATGAGTTCATCACTTGAGCTAAATACGCGGGCCTGTTTGCAATGCACCAATATACGTAAAAGTAATTCTTTGGTTGTCAATATCCTTTTCAGATTTATCCCATAGTTTCAACATATTGTTTTCGTTGTGTGAAAGTACATTGATTTAAAAATGTAAAAATATTTAAATATCATAATTGTAACTGTCAACTGGTTCGATAAAACGGCGCGTACACGTTCGTACGTACGCAGAGTTTGTCTCCTTGCAGCATTCAATAACCTTATATGGAATCATCATAAATATTCGATACTATCCTTTGTCTCTTAGTAAACTCCGACGTATCTTTGCCCAGTGAAATATTGTCATTCATAAGTTGTTTGCATTCACTGAACATGCGTGTATATACTATCTCATAATTAATTATCCAGATGGCTGCCAGCTTAAACTGATCCATGAAATACAAAACCTATTGCGACATTTCTACCCACACAACCAATTTATGTATTATATAAATTTCTGTACATTTGGCTCCTTCACTCCTTTTACGGATTTGCACATTTTTAGCGAAGACGTATACCCGAAAAACACAACAGTAATTGAACTAGAAAGAAAAACGTTGAAATTCCCGCTGACGGATTTTATTCGTCATTTTGAACATATTGCTGACAGTAAAATACATTTGTCTTCGTTTTAAAGGCAAATCTGCATACTGAAGATCAGCTTAATTTGGCCACAGTAGTATTTGGCGATTTCGTCATTTTGAACATACTGCTGACAGCAAAAACTGGCGAATTTTGGTCAGTCAAGAAATTTGATTTTGGCTTTCTTTTCTCGGCCATTCGGGGAAAACCATATCTCAAACCACGCCGTAACCAAATCTGAAGCAGACTAGATCATTGGCTTTTACGTATCGAGTAATATCATTCTAAGCAGATATCAAACACACACACACACACACACACACACACACACACACACAACACACACACATACACACATACACACACACACACACACGCACACACGCACATATATATATATATGAGAAGGAGAGAGTGATTAGTGTTTTTTAATATAACCCCTTCAGCGGGCACAAACATAATTAGATTGCCATCAATGCCACGCAATAAGGCAAAGAGATTGTATGAGAATAATCAAAGCAGTTGTTTAGATTATAATCTTAGTTTTGATGGCATGGGTATTGTTGTTGTGGTTACTGTTATTATTTGTTTTTTAAATGTTTCTGGTACTGTTTCTGTTATTGGTTTTGTTGTAAGTGGCTATATATGGATTGGCGATGATAACGGTTGTTACCTATTAACGACCTAACCGTGGTATTGAGAATGACAACGCTTTACGTCTGGACAAGATTCAGTATGATACGATCCAGATTGACGTCCGGGATTGTATACTTCAACTTATTTCCTTTGGGAATATTATAACGGTTTGACAACACAGCTCTAGTGAAGATGTCATTATGAACAATGATGATGATGATGATGATGATGATGATAATAATAAGCCCCATCATTTTGCCTTTCAGTCAATAAACATGTTTTCATCGACTTTAATTCTAGATCTAAATAATGGCTAAATAAACAGACGAAAAAACATAAATGAATACACAAATCCATCATCCGAAATAGTTTGAATTAATAGAGGATAAACACACAGTTAGTCAGACCAGACAGACAAAACTATATATATATATATATATATATATATATAAACAGAAAGAGACAGACAGATGCAGTGATAGCCAGACAAACATACGGTCATACATACAGATTTATAGCTAGAAACACGCACACATAAAGAAAGAAAGAAAGAAAACGAGAAATATTCTGATGAAAGTAGCACACAGAGAGCGATATGAGTTGAAAACGAATCCATAATCTGGATGTATTTGTAGCTCGATGATGATCTAATCTGTGTATGCACAACCTCGGAGAGAGGACAGAGATGAAGAGAGGAAGATGGACACAGAGAGCTATCATTAAGCTATATAATGGCGTAGCTATAAACGTTAGTCTGGCAAACAAATAAACACATGGACTGATTATAGTGGATTACAACAGAAGGCGGCACACTTCGAGTTAGAGAAATACATTGAGAGAATGACTAATATACATAGAAACGACCACATTGCGATGACCCAGTGGTTAAGGAATATTGGTCTACCTTGATTCACTCTATTGATTACCTGCTTCATATATCCCGATTTTGATAATGCGAGCTTTATATGTAGGATGTGTTTCCTTAATTGGCCATCCATCGGCCATATGTTTAACATGGGCCTAATACCGAAGCTAAACAATTCAACATACAGATAGAGTTATAATTTAGACACAATTATAAAGCGAACATATTTTACAACAGAAGAGTATATTAAACATATAACAATAAGTCAACAACATAACAAATACACTGAAATAAAGAAATAAGAAACCTGTAGAATGTTTCGTTAAAATAGCATAAGTTCTTTTTAAATCAATAAATAAATAAGAAAGCTATAAATGATTATGTTGTAAACAATAAAAAGGTAAAATATAAATATTCAATAAAGTGGTTCGATGAAGTGTGATTACCTTTGGTACTTTTGGTGTACACCATCGAAGCTGTTTAATTTAATATATATATATATATATATATATATATATATATATATATATTAATCACCATAAGGACATTTCAAAGAAATGTCACCGTTTTTAATTCATCACATTTTATTAACCTTTCACCTTATACCAATTGAATTGTTATAAAGGGAGAAAAAAAAGCTTTCAGTGATAAACCAAAAGTCGCATCACGAGAAACCCGCTGTTTTGATTGTTGACACACGGTTTCCACATCTCACTGGTTTCAGGAATTACTAATATATTCTTAATAAGCCAGGTGATTGAATTAATAATGTATAGGGCTATAAATAAAATTCATCAAATCAACACTTGTCAAAAGAGCTGACGTAATAGCGTGATTTGACTGACTAGTGTGCAACCTTTGGCGACACTAAGCACGAATTTGTTTTTAATTGAACGTTGACGTTGATAAATTATTTGTTTTATATGATTCTGCTCAGTTAGATTTTTATTAACTCGCTACATTATGTTGGCCGACGGAACTGGAGTCAATCACCTTTTATGGCAGAAAAAGAGTTAATCATATGAAATATTAGCGTACAATGATTTTATAAATTAGTGCAATTTCTCAACATAAATTTATTAGCAAAAGATTATGTTTAGCTGTCTTTGATGAATAATTATGAATACTATAGTTTTTCTTTGATGCAGCAGTGTAAAAACATCAAAGATTGTGACAACAATTAGTCGAACAAAGAAGCACTGCTACAGGAGGCCATTTGTCATGCAGTAATATTTGTACTCTCACTTGCTTGAACTATTTGTACTGACATAACCAAACGAATACAAAATCTAAAAGGTAATATAATTTCATGTCAATATGCGTTTTTTTATAATTTGGCTAATGGAATATGTTCTAGATAGATCATTATGATACAGCTTTAATACAAAATGTAATCAGTTTTTTGATACTTCAATTTTATGCCTGCTTAAAATATCTCCAATTACTATAGATAGAAGCAAAGATTTGTTTCTTCGAAATGTAGTTTATTTTTACCTGTATCCCTTTTAAAAAGGTTACTTGTTTAAAATTCATTTACATTTACACAAATAAATCAGTGTTTACTATATTATAACTGTATTTTATATCTATACCAAAACAACAGTTAACAATACATCAATCATCATCATCATCATCATCATCATCATCATCATCATCATCATCATCATCATCATCATCATCATCATCATCATCATCATCGTCAGCCATGGTCAGTCAACTGCAGGACGAAAGTCTTAGCAAGTTGCATCAAAAGGCCTCGGTTTCTTGTTCTCATGTACCAGTTCATATTGCAATAAAAGACATTCACAAATTATTTTGAAATATTTTTGATTCAAATAGAACTAAACTATTGTAATTCACAAATGGAACACCCCATCTGTTGTTAAATATTGCAATAGATAATGAAATTAAACTGGATTTTATAAAAAAAAATAGATGCCACATAATGGTAAGGTGTATAAAATTATATCTCATGACTTTGACGCAAGAACGGGAATATTTTAGCAACAAAGGACAGGAGTAAGGACAACATTCTGCACGCATCCAGGCCCCTATCTATGGTGATTTTGATGGTGCTTTAGGTTTGTGTCAAGAACGGGCAGATTCTTGTGGTCAACTGTGTTATCACTCAATTCACGGAAACAACCATTGTGTAAATGCCGAAAAATTAATTACTTCCGCATTAAAATGGTCTGGATAAAATTAATTCGAATTTGAAGTTTGTTTAGTTACGCACTGATTATACCTATATCTGTTAGTGAAATGACATGAGATAACAAGGCCAAAGTATTTTATGGATGGATTAGAGTTGCAGCATTCAGGTGCAATCCCAGAAACTGGAATATGTGCTGCAAGGAGCTCCGAATAGCGTAACTTATCGCATACAGAAAGTGTTAATATTTCAAGCAGAATATTAATTACAAAACTTACAGGAAATGTTAAGGCTCACTGAAAGCTGATGATATTTATATTATGCATATTAACTGATTTAAAAGTGGGAGTAAACATATAGTTGTGGCTCTGTGAAATTCTACTTAATTGAAGCCAAAGGCCACTACTAGGCTTACCCCTGCGTATTGAGCAATCAGGCCTGGTAATAGATTAATGTAGCCATTTCTACAAAGGCGTGACCTTGATATTCTACAACACGTCTGACTATCATTAATTATCTACCTTTCACTGAGGTGAACCACCCTACTCTGTAATTGTCCTATATTTCACCCTTTCGTGTTCAGTAGTAGACCACTCAAATGAATCCATTCTTATTGTTGTTTGGCAAACTACGAAGTCAATGTAAAGCAATGTGATTTTCCTCTCAATAACGAAAGTGGAGCGTTTGGTTTAGCATGGAGGTTTAATCAATTAATAAGCAATTCATTCATGATTTGATATGAGGCTAAACTAGATGGGATGCATGTGATTACATGGATGCAAGTTTCTTGACCTTGATTCGCTTTATTTCTGCTTCATTTATCCCAATTTTGATAAATTAACCTGTCTAATGTATAGCAACCTAAGAAAAACCTCCTACCTAATGTTATTTATCACCTTTACCACCATGTTATCACTACAATATCAACCACACTACCATTTTCTCCAGCATCAGCATTACCTCTATGACTCTAATCATTTATCACCATCAGCACGACATTACTACTCCATCCATCATCAACATCACAAACACACAACATTGACCAGTGATACAATCAATCATCATCCTAAATTACATTGTATCGGATATCAAGATGAATTATGAATTACTTTATTAAACCAATAATATCTGTATGCTAATTTTTGAAATAACATTACCTCTACAACAATATAAAAAAGGGGCTTTCTCAATCTCATTGTTTCATTTCATATAGCGGACATTAGGTCTGGTTTGAAAATGTTAACATAGTTTTAACAGTAACGAAGCTATGACGCGCTATTACGGTCTGCTTCAGCGCAGATGTCAGTCTTTTAATAGCAATTAAGCTAAACGGTTTTAATAGTAGTCGCTTCATGTAAAAACTGATCTCTGAAAACAGCGACAATCGGGTTATGTAGTTGATAGAGTATTGTTTTGAAGAAAGATACAGCAATTTAAAATAGCTATAAATAATTAAATTAAAGGTTGATCTGAATAAATAAAGATCATTACCTGATATTGAAGTGAAAGTTAAGAAGGCAAAGGATGAATTTGAAATAATCTGATTTTCATACAAGCTGGTTTCTTTCGCGTTGGGGAGTAAAGTGTTTGACCATTCCGTTTCGTCATGAAATACAATGATTACCTTGTGTGTGAAGGATATATGTCACCCATAAGGACATTTCAGGGAAATGTATCGGCTTTATACAAATCTATCACAGTTTAGGATCCTTTCGCCTGATACCAATTGAATCACTAGGAAGCAAAGAGGCTTCCAGTGGCGAGCTAATAGCTAAATCGGGAGAGATTCATTGTTGCGATTCGTGACACGGATGATACGTGTCTAGTTGCCACATCTCACTGGGTACCATCAATCGGTGCTATATTCTTAATAACTTCGAATCATGTATAGAACTATATTTAGTTCAAATCAACATTGAGCTGACTTAAAAGCGTGTGTATTTTGTGTAACACTTAACAACCTTAAGTGATATCAAGTAATATAATCGAAATGTAGATAGCGATCAATAACTTTGGATGCAGATTATTACTGTCATTTATTATCATTTCAAGGTATTGTATCATGAAACGTTGTTCCAGTGAATCACATTATCTGGCAGAACAACAACTAATCAATTCGAAACTAATATATTAGCCCACAGTGACTTTAATGTTGGTGAATTTGCCTAATAGAATGATGAGAATGATCGCGTTAATTTGTTGGTCTGCTATTATGCTCTCCACTCTTTCATGAATGATAATGAAAACTGTAGCTTATATTTGATGCAGCAGTGTCAATTTATTAAATAATTTGACAATAATGTTTGGAACTGGGAAAGGATTTTTCTACATCACACCAAGCAATTTTTGTATTAATATATCCAAACCTGTTTAATACTTAAAAGCTATTATACATGACTATAAACATTTCTTGCCAATTCAGCACATTGTGTCGTCTTTTCAGCCTAATGTCTCCAATACCCACCAACAGCAAATAAATTCGTTTTATGCCGAAATAAAGCTTATTGTTATAATTTGGAGTTTTGATAAAGTTAATTGACTGAAATTTTTTTTCTATGTAGATGCATCAATTTGTGTAGATTACGATATAGTAAATAAATGTAACCCTGTTTCATATTGGTACCAGAAGAAATAAAACATTTATAAATTATTTTCATAAATTAACGTGTAAAATTAAAACATAAATAAATAATGGAATTCAAGGCGGATCACTTGATCTTTTGCTGAATGTTGTCATGTAAAACATAATTACACTGGATTATATTACCAAATTACAACACATAAAGCATTTAAGACATATAATAATAACTGGACGATATTGTTAATTACTAAATAACACTGGACAGTAGCAAAAACAAATTCTGCCTGCTTTCAATCTGATATTTATGATAGCCTTCACGGATTAGCTGATCTAATTAAACAAGAGCAGATGATTATGGTCAATTGATTAGCATTAATGCTTCTGTCAGTATATTAATTAGGAAATGTTCTAAATGTCGTAAAATGTATATAAATGGTTAGATATAATGCAAGCTCCTCCCGGGTTTACGAAACCAAGTATTATACTAACTATTCAGTAAAATAAACATGTAGAGCAAAATAAACCTCTGTTGTCCCACAAAGTCACGAGTAAATGAAACATGGGTCATAGATTTCTCAGCGTAGAATTATCTCGCACGTATAAGACAGTGCCTTCTCTCGACTGTGATAGAAAATGGGTTAACTTGATGTACAAAAGCCATTGTCCGTTCTTTATCTGGTCTATATGCTTACAGTATTTGCGGGGATACGAGTTCCCATACGGAGTATTTATGATATCAAACTAGCTCCGCAGTGATATATGTTTCTCTATATTAGTTAAGTAATACGATTACGAAATTATTTTGTTGATGAACATATAGCATGCCCAGACAGATTAAAGTGTCAAAAAGCTTCCTTATTTTTTCTGGATTTTTGCAAAGGTGTAGATCCTTATATATATATATATATATATATATATATATATATATATATATATATATATATATATTAGTACACTTGACTGTGACTGTCTAACTTATGCTAGATCTATAGCTGGCTACAGTTATACCTTTAAGTTATAAGATATATATATATTATAATTATATTATATATATATATATATATATATATATATATATATATATATATATATATAAAATAAAATATATATATATATATATATATATATATATATATATATATATATATATATATATATATATATATATATATATATATATATATATGCTATATACACTCCAGTAGCATTTGTAAAAGGTGCATCAGAGAGATCGCATAACAATATTTATCAGCTTCGCAGTGAATTACCAAGACATATTTGATTGAAAGTAATTGGGTAGTTTTAGAAGATAATTAATTTATGCGAATAGGAATATTTTAGTCTGTTGCTTCATTAGAATAACTGGATCATATAACTCAACCTTGATCGCTTCTGGTTGATGGCATTCTTTTGAATAGAAAACGGATGATCAAATATATTACAAATTACGATTTAAATTGCTCTTTTTCATTCCGTTCACAAAGTACAAAATTTATTACATCGTTCTCCAGCGATGCATTATTCCTTTGCCTCACGTGAAATTGATTAACTATTGTTCTGTCTAGAAAGGTGATTGTCCCGAGAGACGCGTCTTGCAATGCGATATTGTGCATTGGGAGTAAGAGAACAAAACGTCTTAATCTTCACAAGTAAAAAACATCGTTTTCTCTCTCTCTCTCTCTCTCTCTCTCTCTCTCTCTCTCTCTCTCCAGATGCTTCTCTTCAATCGTTATCAACACACCAGCCTATTGTATTCTCTGATATCACTTATGTTGGTTAGTAAGTATCTTTCTTCGGATTTTCCGTAAATAAATCAAATGATCAGAATATCAGAGACTCTAGTGACAGGTGACAAGTGGAATCCGGATAGGTAACAGTCTGTAAACAGTCATTCTTATAATTTTGTTCTCTATTTACCGGGAATGCATTCGATTCGATACAAGTCTAATTGGCATAAAGCGGGAGATTACTCAATTATGATCAGTATTATATCTTGTATTCCATTCCCATCCCAGAAACATAAAGCAGTAAATGTTTTTTTAACATCATGTAATACACACACGCGCACACACACGCGCGCGCGCACGCACGCACGCACGCACGCACCACGCACCACACACACACACACACACACACACCACACACACACACACACACACACACACCACACACACACACACACACACACATACATACACACACACCCCCACACACACACGGAAACAGACTTCCACGAATACACACACACACCACCACCATTACCACCACACTTAATGAGAGGGAGGACCATTTGAAGATATCTTGTTTAACTAATAAATAAAACTAGTTGTATAATCTACTAAATCATAAGTGTTTTGGAAAAGCAAGTCACTGACTGTTAATTAAATTTGTATAAAATAATAACAATCACACAAACACCACAATTATGCATATATTATAAACAAATACAAGTTGATGTCACTTCTATTATTACAGTTCATAATTCTTTATCGCATTGTTTTTTTTAAATAGTGAATAAACGTAGGCGTTTGTTTGTGTTTTATCATAAATCTGTCTCTCTGTCGGCTTGTCCACTTGTCTGTCTGTCTGTCTGTCTCTATGTTTGTGTATGTATGTTGCCTCGTCTGTTGCTCTGACTAAATGTTTATTTTCTCTTTATAAATTTATATCATTTAGGGAGATGGGGTTGCTAATCTAGTCATGTTTATTCAACTATTTATTCAACATGTTTTACCAACAAGAAAGAAATACTTTATAAGGTTCTTAATACCCACTTATTTAAATTAGCCTACTTATAATATATTAACGAGTGGGTTTATGGATAAACTGTATTTGTGCTAAATGAGATGAGAACATATTTTATTTATGTTTTAGATGTAAAGCACCTTGGAGTAATTCAAGTTAAATATGCAGTATAAAAATACTATTATTATATTAAATTTTTATTCCTTTTTAGTAGTATTATTGTTCATAATTACATCATCAATAGAGAGGCGATGTTAACTCGTCGGAGAATTCCCCGCGGAACTAGAGCGAGTCCAACATCCCGGACGTTAACCTGGATCTAATCATATTGGATTTTGTCCGTACATAAAGTGTTCCTCAACACCACGGCTAAATCGTTAATATGTACATGTCGCCAATCAACACATAGCCACCTACTAGCAAAGTAAAAATAAATTGACCAACACCACCACCAGTACTACCACCACTACCACCGGCAAAAACAACAACAGTAACCACAACATCAACATTATCCGTGACATCAAAATCGCGATTGCACACACAAAAGAGCTGTCATAATAATCCGAACAAAAGCAATAATTATTTTGATCTAATATCTATGCCATGTGTTACTTGGCCATGATGGCAATCTAATTATGTTTTTTGTCTGCTGAAATCGCATGTCTACAAAAGCTAATCCGGACATAAAACAACAACAAAAATTTCCAATAGTTTCGTTGTCACTTTTTTCCTCTGTAGGACCAACTGTGATGCCAATTCTGATTAATGGGATGCCATTATAGTAATGACTGAGTGATGGAAATAAACAGTCAGAACTTCAATCAAACGTCGAAACTAGGCACATGCCAATGTTGTATGTTCCTACGATTCTAAGAAACATAATATATCATTTATTTAAATTCAGTACATTTTCAATAGTAATCATTAGCTAAACGCTGTTGACCGAATGATCATGTATGCTGAAGGAAGATGATGACAGATGAAAACGAATGATGCCAATAATAACAGATGATTATATGATATATGACATACGATTGTTTGTTTAAAACACAGGTGACATGTAAATTACATACGCTTCAATGAGCAATGCATACAGTTAAAACAAGAACATATTGGACCATTCCATGACATAATACATCTTCTAAGCGCCGTTTTTATTACGAGCTTGTTGGGATTCATTACTAAGGATATTCCATAACTTTGCACAAGTATAAGCGTTTTTACCATACTTAACAGTATTAAATTTAGGAATAAAAATATTGATAGAATTTCTCTTTGATTTCTTATTAACTTCGACTAAGATCAGTTTAATTATTTGTGCATTTAATGATTTCTTACCCATTCCCCTTAATTCGGCATTAGAACAAACATAGTTAGTTAGTTAGTTAGTTAGTTCGAGAGTATAATCTCCCCGGCCTAATCGATGACTCCGGCTCAGCTGTATTGCTCAGCTTTCCCGGGAACTCTTCATAGATGTGATGGAGTTTGAGTCCGTTTCGATTGTGTACCCTGGTATTCTTGGTTTGTCTGGTTGGCAGGTACTTATCAAGTTTGTCATTGAAACTGGTCACGGAGCATCCTGTCTGGCAACGGATATTTACTGGAAAGCTGTTGAAAAGCTGTTGACTCCATTCTCTGATTGCCCTACTTTTATCAGACGCGCACTGTTTTATTTGGGGTACTCGGCACAGGCGACACTGCCTTGTTGATGTGTATGATAGTATTCCAACATTTGGGGCAATTCCCGGTAACTTTGCATTATCCTCTCCTCAGGGCTGATAGTCGAATAATTTAGGTCATATTCATTATAAATATAGCGAAGAGCTGGTTTCTGATTACTTTCAATTTTTGTCATACATGCACTGCTAAAACAGTGCCACACGACTGGGCAAAAATGGTAATGTGACTATCAAATAGAATAATATTATCATCAACGCTTAGCACATTTGCAAGACTCCCCAGAGCATTTAATTGGCAAGCTGCTTTTGTACATATTGTAGTAATATGATCATTAAAATTAGTAGTCATACCTTTATTTATTTTATTGGTGTACGCTATTTGCTTTAGAATAAATATAGTATTATCATAATTTTCGAGAATTACGCATTCTTTATGGAGTTACTAAATTAGGTTAACATTTATTTGAAACAATTCCTACAGTACATATTTGTGAGTCAGGAATTCAGACAGTTCGCCTGTTTACATTATGGTCAATACCTGGTCAATACTTGGCCCTAACTTCCTTATTTCCAGATAAAACACTTCCCGAATCCCACCCTATATACCGGTCTCCATCATGCCCCAAGTATTTTCTTGCACGTACTAGACACCTAGGGGACCAACTGGTCATCTCTTCCTTAACAAGCTATTATAACTCGATTGTAGTCGACCAGAAGTGACCACATCAGACTGGACCACTGCTCTGCACCAGCCCCCCCCCCACCCTTCGAAAAAGCTGGATGTAGCTTCGGCTTGACAATTACGAATTTCTTCATCTGATTGAATCTAACAGTATGACACCGAACTGACATTAGCTGCTCGGAATATTCTTATTCTGATCAGCTACTGAGCAAAGATTCGATTCCTGGTGATGACTCCTGCTGAGACAAGCTTCTCGAAGGTTATGTCCACAAGCTGATATTCGCCAAATCACCAGCTCATACATAGATTAGATATAGAAGAAAGGAAACTTTGGTTTGGATGCTTTATCCAGGGATGTGGGACATTATACCGATAAATAGAGGAGAATTTGTCCTATATATTAATTCTATATATATATATATATATATATATATATATATATATATATATATATATATATATATATAATTCATTCAATTACATTCTCCACACTCTTTTTACACGATTGTTTTGGATTACAATTAGGAAAAGACTGAATCAATGATTAAATCATGGTTTTGATGTTTTGTTTTAATAACAAATGAGCCAACGAAATCAATTTAGTTATTGATCAACTCGCAGATAATATTTGTGGTTACCGCATTCTAACTGGAATACGTATTCCCTGCTATTAACAATGGACAGACGTTCAGGATTTCCGTACACGGAGATAAAAACGGAATCATTTGCATTTGGTGACAGGTGACAAGATAATGGTGCTGATTCATAAACATGTCAAGCATAGAAAGCGTCCCATGAATATCATTCGGTTGCTATAAGAAAGCGGATGGTGGATAAAATTGGTAAATAATTAGCAAAAGCCTGGATAGAACATTAAATACCATCAATCGTTTAATTCCCTATCAATTTATTTCCAAACATACACAGGTCAAATCTATAATTATATAGGATGTAAACAATTTAACTACACCTGCTAATTTTCTAAAGACTGTCTCATCGATCTACAAGTCATTTAAAATAATAATAATAGTAATAATAATATATATATATATATATATATATATATATAATATATATATATATATATATATATATATATATATATATATATATATATATATATATATATGCATGCAATAACCATCGGCAAATGGTTCTATTAAGTGAGAGCTGTAATACTAAACAGATATTCGCCAAATGAGTTGAACAGGATACCGGCAATAGTATCTGACTGGATGAACTAAGTTTATACGATGACATTCTGATGACTACCGGTTCACACAGGTATTCAGATATCAAGTCACTGATAGACATATAAGTTGTTAGTAAAATACTAAAATGGATGCTTTTACAGCAAGTAGCCAATGTAGGTTTTGAAGAACTGGGGTGGTATTAACATATGTTCGAGTATTTGTAACTATTATGAATTCACTGGAGGCAAATGACATTATATAGATACATTAAACAGACACTATCGAAGAAGCGTTGTCCCAGATAATTAGATTGAAACCAATCAAGTACTTTATGTGACAGATCAAAGATATGTTATTATTGATGTTATTATGGAATACATATCTGTTTACAGGGAAAGCAACTGCTCTTCCTTTGAGTTTAAACTGTTAAATTTGAAACATGTCTGTAGCTGTTTAAAGATTTTACAGTCCGTACAGGTTTTTCTTTAACGGATTTATAAGGGCAGCTTTCATGGATTCTGGAGAGAAAAAAAAGCACTCAGAGATAACGATTTAATAACTATCTTCGTAATTGGGCTTAACAGTAGATCCTGGTATTTTTTCAATAGCCATGTAGACATAGGCTAAACTGCACCTAAACCATTTGATGATATGTTCAGCAACCTGTCACCATTTGTATATTGTTCCAAATGTTGAATACAGGTTCACTCTGCTTGACCGGCTTGATAGGCTCGAGACTCCGGAGCTGCAATGTTGTCATCTAGCGACTGGTTCACTCAGCCATATATGATAATCTGGCATGACGTGATGGCTATGTATCCATTTATCTCTTTGTGCCTGTAATGAAAGCGTGGGTTGAATGGTCCACTGGGATTTGAGGTGTGTGCTGGATTGAAACAGATCTGAATTAGGGAATAGAATACTGCAAAACGCCTTAGAACAGCTACATAGCTGGATATAGAGTTATGTAAATGTAAAGTATTATATATATATATATATATATATATATATATATATATATATATATATATATATATATATTCTTTATTTCAGACTCTCAGTCCATAGAAATACAATACAAGTAGCTAAATATTATAGTAAAAATAAGATTATGTACATCATGCCGTGGTCATAACATCACATTTAAAAGAACAAAGTTATCAGCACAGCTTAAGCATAATTAAAACAGAGGATATACTGATCATAGAATATCATTTGCTGATGTGTAAAATATTAAACCAGTCGCCCCACATAAGAGAAGACAATTATAGTCATCACATAACAATGAATTATAAGGAATATCAATATCAGACAACAACCTGTCAGTAGCAATATTATATTCTGTTATGTGTTCATCAGTGATATAAACTTTTTTATTTCCTTATACACATAGATGCACGGACATACAGGATCCAAGTCTTCAGCTATGCCACTGAACAATTCATGCGTGATGAATAAAGTATAACAATCCTGTGAATAGAAGAACATAGGTATCAGACTATATGATTTAATAAGAATTAATGATTAATTGATCTTCTTAGCTCCCATATAAGTGGCTGTTTTTACAGTATTCTTCATCTACGATATGGCTTATTGTTATGATAAGTAATTGTAAGAAACTAATTGTGATAATTCCATTTTATTCTAAATATGTATAACTTGATACAATATTAAGGTATTTACCGTCGTAACACCACTTTTCAGATTTCTTAATAATTTCGGCACTTCGGAATACAACTACTTTAGATGTTTGCAAATTGACATTCATTCCCTATTTACTAAAGTATCTTTCTAACACCTCCAATTGTTTTGAAATCCATTACTGCCGTAATATGAAACCGATACAAAGTTCTAGTCTTGTATTTACCGTCGTAACACCACTTTTCAGATTTCTTAATAATTTCGGCACTTCGGAATACAACTACTTTAGATGTTTGCAAATTGACATTCATTCCCTATTTACTAAAGTATCTTTCTAACACCTCCAATTGTTTGGGAGATACCATCAAAAGCGCCAGAAATAGTTATGAAACCAGCATAAAAACGCTTCTTCTTTTTAGATAAATATCTGCGACTCATAATAAATAAATAAAATACTACTGTACATTATACTATTAAATAATATGTACAATTTAGGTGTACTAATTCCACTACTATTTTTTGAATAGTTCCACCACTAATCCATCAGGTCCTGGTGATTTCCTATTATGCATACTTGAAATGGCCTTCTCAGTGATTTGATCTGTTCTAACTCATTATCTCACTAAGGTACGGTTTTAGCAAGCTTCCGTGTGGAACGTTTTGTTTCAGTTTTAGTCATACCCGTTTCTCTGGCAGCACGTTTATATACACGTTTTTAATTATGTTTAACGCCCCAGCTAAATTAACATTGTTTGTAACATTGTTCAAAAGAATGAAACTGATTCGTACTATACTCATCACCAGTCAATAGTTGTTTGTATTTTTCCACTTTTTCTGTATTCGAAATAATACGATAGCCAGATATATAATGGTTATCATCTTCGCGCGAACACCCCCCCCCCCCATTAACAACATCTCGGATATGCATTAAACAACATACAGGTAAATGGTCAATTCCTAACTGTGTAACATCTTCATAAGAAACATGACAGTTTTTAATCCAATCGTATATATTTGTCGAGCAAATTATACAATCAATTAAACCTTTATTTGTAGATGTTATACATGTGTATTCACCTTGTTCGTCACCACATTTATGTCCATTCAGAATGTGTACATTAAAATTGTTGTAGAAGGTTACTAGTTGTTTACCATAATTATTGACAACTTTTTCTTTCGACTTACGTTCTACATGAAAATGATCAGTTTCATCCAGATGATTACTACATCGGCCATTCATATCCCCACAAATAAGGATATCCATATCATTGTTCCCTATTATTGCCAACAGTTCTTCTTGTAATAACTCTATACCACTTTGTTCATTATTATAATATACAAATGATCAATCGGGTGGTAGATATGTGAATACTAATACGATTTCTCTCTCAAGATGAAAACACTGTTTATCCATTTTTAAGAATATAGCATGGTTGAAGGCTTTGTTCAACTTACTAATACCTTCTCGAACCGAGTTCTTCAAAACACTACTAGGCCACTGGAACAACGGCCGTATCGTGAACGACGTGATCCTTCCATAGCGTATATTGTTGGGTCTTGAATCCAGGCTGTAATGTCGTTTGCGTTTTCGCTCCAAGTCCTTACAATTCCTACGATATCATGTGAGTCTATGTACATCTCTATGTCTTTCTCTCCATTTCTTAGTCGTAGTCCATAGGCATTTCATGCTGCAATGTTTAGTGTTCTGTTCTGTTTTCAACCGAGTCGTGGCCGGTGTGCTAATTACGGATTATATCCGTAGTGATTGTTCTAAGTGGGTTTATCCTTGTCCCTGTATAAGAGACGTCTAGAAGGCCATTCTTCTACAATTACGTAATAGCTTCATTCTACTCTTCAGTGCTTTCCCTGAAATTGTTTGTTTTTTAAAGCTCCAGGGGCTTTCTTCAGTATTCTATCTCTGTCAATTTTGCGATGCCATTGTGCTACCATCATTCGAGGTTTGGTACCAACATGGGGTGGTATACCTGGAGTTCTATGAGCATATTCTATATATGTGTCTAACTGCTCTTCCAAAAAAAAGGGTTTAACAAACTCTGTACAGTCAGCATCTTCAACTCTTTCTGGTATATTTTGTACTAAAATGTTATTTCTTGTACTATAGTTACCTGGTTCCATTATTTTCTTTTTCAGCTCCAACAGGTTTTCAGATGTGGCCTTAGTACTTTTTATTTCAACTAATTCCACATTTTGCTCCTCATATTCTCGTTTAATATATTCCACTCCGTTTTTCAGTTCTGTGAAAGACGTTTCTAGTTTGGTTATCGACTCCAGAGTCATTTTCAGTGTATCCATTTTATTTTTCAAATATATATATATATATATATATATATATATATATATATATATTAACAATATTAACAATATTAGCAAATATATTAACTAGCAAAAGGTGATGTTCAGATTTAAGCCTTCCACCTCAGCTCAGACTGCCTCCAATTTATCTTCTCATCAGACTCATCACGGACATGAAATAGATAAATAATCTGCGTCATTATGCCACGTGTATGGAGTTTTTGTATGAATGTGGGTGTATTTACGACAAAGAGACATATCCCACCCATTACTGAGATATCATGGCATGCAGGCGTATCACTATAGCTGCTAGCCGTAGCCATGGCGATCTGTTTCTCATTCCAGACGTATAAGACGTAGAAGTCGCTAGGATCATCTTTCTTCGACACAGCCTACAGATAGTATTTTTATATCTTAAATATTATTCCTTGTTGTCTCCTACACCATCTCGCTCAACAGATTCCTCGAGCAGATGTAGTCAAATAGCCAGACCCGTAGCCATTAAGTCAGGAAGAGTCAGGGTGGTTTCGTAACCAACTAAAGCGGTCTTAGGCTTCATACATGGACTATAAGAGTTGTGTGAGCTTTGAAGCTGCCATTGTTGTAGCATTAGTCTATTAGACTGACACGGGTAGCCATAAAAGACGATATTTCTCGTAATGTAATCCGAACGTTGATCATAAACAGACCGGATCTTTAAATAGCTTGATGGCTTCTGATAACGCCTCGAGGGGATCATTTGCAACAAGTGGAAGAAGGGATTATGTTAAATTAGGAGTCGTCTGATGCACGTATGTTGCTTACATCAGACGACATGAAAAGGCCCCATTAACCTGTTTATGTAAATTCTTTATGGTTTATTTACTACAGATAGTAATATTTCCTAGAAATCACCTGTAAAACATAAAAATAGATGCTATTTTAATCAGTGTTTATCTGTTAAGCGTCCATAATCTAAGCCGATTTGCTTATTCATAAACCTAAACGATAACACACGACCTTTGATCCGTTCAATCTCTCCCGTGTTTTATTTAATTCGGCTCACAGCACAAATCCAAACATGCGCGTATAAGGAATTTAATTAAATAATACCTCATTTCTTGGGAGCCCATCTACAGGGATATTGGCCAACAGCGATACAATATACTAATTTACAATAGTCAGTTCCCAAACTAATATGATCATCGTCATCGTCTTTATTGTAATAATAATAATAATAATAATAATAATAATAATAATAATAATAATAATAACAACAATCATTATACTAATAATAGTCATCATCATCCTAAAATATGGTATTCGTATTGATAACAATTGATGAAGCACAAAGTGATGTGGCATATGAATGTCTACTATACACATTATAATAAGCCATAAATATTCATGTGATAATTGCTGCAATATACTCTACTAGTAACCGTCCATGGTTTCTAATTTCAGAACTGAGCCGTTCTATTCTTCTACATATCGTATGGTGTGATTCTTCTTTTCGTTCGCTTGTTAGTAGCTACTGATACATGTCAGTTTGGTTTATTAGATTACTCCATACGGCCTATTAACGCCGACATCAGCCATCAAGGTTTCTGTTATGGTTACCTCACACCTAGTCCACACCAGTCCAAGATATGCTGTCATATATGTTTGCGAGAACGGTGTATTATTTCCTCCGATAATATATAAGCAGAAATCCAAGTTAACATTGATCATTCTACGAACAACAAGCTCATCATGTATTGACTTAACGTACCTTATTGTGGCCATAAAGAGAATCGGGGGAGGGGTGGGAGATCCTATGGTGCAGATGGCAGGGCACTGTGCTGTAGACTTCAAGGCTACGAATTCGACTATTAGAGTTGCCGCCTAGATCAGTAGGATGTTTTTTTTCTCTCACCAATAAAATGTTTCGGCGGATTTCTTAATTTTGTGGTGACTAGGTACTCGACCATTATGTCCCAAGTGAAACTAACCCCGATACTAAACAAACTACGGCTAAAGATCCCGTTTGAAATTCTAGAAAAAAATTATATTTAGCAAAACATGATGGCATTAAGGTATCCAGTGTATCTTTATCTTTTCTGATTCTGAATTTAGGTTAAAATTTAGTTACCTACTAAAAAGGTAATATGTCTTATTACTTGCAGGAAAGCTAAAGCAAATTAATCTATCTTCGGATGCCAAACGATGAAAAACAGCTGCACCACTGACTGATAACTATAAGTTGTTCAAATAAATAGCTGAAATATCCTTATCACAATATATTGTTATTACTTGCAAAATAATCGATTCTTTAAATAAGACATGGAGAAGGCGAGCGAGCGATCGACCAAGTGTGTGTGAGTGAATGAGTGAGTGAATGAGTTATGGATTGATATGAGCGAGTGAGTCAGTAAGTGAGGAGACGAAAGCAAGTGAACCAGTAAACGAGTGAGCATATTCATGGTTTGAACAACGAAAGTATAAAAGACGAACAGATTGAGAGAAGTTACTTCTGAAATTAATACTCATTGAATGAATATTATTGAAATACGATCACCCCTACATTAACTGATATACTACAGAAATATTCAGCACTCTGACGTTTAAGCACAGGGCTCTATCACTATTTAATTTCGACCACAGCCCAATGATCCATAGGAACCTAAAAAACAAATAAAAAATGTCGTATACGATTTATATCTGCGTCCGAGAGTAATTTCACTCTGGAATCGCTCCCCGTCTATATATTTGAGGTGTGCCCAGTTACTAAGCTAAACAAAGCATCCACTCAACCATTTCACAATAACTTATTAATCACAGGAAACATTATATATATATATATATATATATATATATATATATATATATATATATATATATATATATATATATATATAATGGGCTCTGGCTATCTTTCTCTCTAACTGTCTGTCGGTGTGTATTTCAGCCTGCATATCTCATACTGTTTATATGTCTGTACATGTTTGTGATTCTTAATAATTGTTTATTTCTCCTTTTTCTTCTTATTCTATTTAGACGGATTAATTTGATTATTCAGTTATGTGTATTCGTCCGTTTATTTATCCCTTCATCAATCTATCCTATTTTTAACAATGGCTGGCTGTCCTATGTTTATGTATTCCTGGACTAGCTGTCATTTACATCTAGAAATAATGTCAAAGAAAACATTTGTTATTAACTGAAAGGCAAAATGTAGGGGAATTTTGCTATTATTATTATTATTATATAATGACGTTATCACTAAAGCACCGATGTCAACTCGGAAATAAGATGAAGTACAACCTTCCGGACGTCAATCTGGATCTAATCATATTGCATCGTGTACACATGTAAAGCGTTGTCATTCTTAATAATCCGGTTAAAACATTAACGTGATCGCTAATCCATACATAGCTACTACCATAAAGACTAATTGCAAGGCGAGTACCACCGACAACAACAACAACAACAACAACAACAACAACAATAACGGCATCAACAGCAATATGTGTCATCTAAAAATCGAGATAGCGCACACCAAACGGTTGTCATAACAATCCACATAAATGCCATAATAATTTGGATTTAATACCTATGCCATTTTGTCCATTATTGAAGGCAATCTAATTATGTTGTTGTTTGTTTAAGTGGCACGTCTATGAAAGCTATTCCGCACATTAAACAACAACTGTTGTTCTAATTAGTTTGTCGTCACGCTCTCTTCCTATGATTGACCACTCACATAAAGTGATTATTGTAATGAATTAGTGATGATAATGAAACGAACAGAGTTTCATTTACGCCTGAAAACATGGTACACGTCAATATTGTACTCTCTTTGGAATCCGGATAAGGCAGTAAATACTTGCGAGTGTGTTTGTGCTTGTGTGCGTGCGTCTGTGTATGTGCGTGCGCGCGCGCGCGTGTTTTTGATAAAAACCTTCTACCTCAGCTATGACTGCCTCCAAATTACCATATTAGTAACCCCATCTCGGAGATCAGATCTAATGCTTTTAAATATGTGTCTGTATTCTATATGCTACTATAATATGTTATTGTATGATACATTTGAATGGCTAATGCGACTAAAGGTACATAATACTCTCTGCAGTACTACTACTATTATTATTATTATTATTATTATTATTATTATTATTATTATTATTATTATTATTATTATTATTATTATTATTATATTTATCCACTGTTACATTATTTGGATAAACTACTCATATAACCCAATTTTACTATGAGATTCTTGGATTATTTAAGGGCATGCCCAGATCATCATAAAAATCTACCTCAAAATTGGAAGATGTTGGCATACAAGAGATGAGAGGATTTGATTCCCAAAATATATCAGTAGGTACCCAGAAGAGTGGTGATGCTAAATAAAGACACATAGACGATTATTATACATTATTGTACGTTTGTTGTATTGCGTATTCTAATAATAGCATCCTCTCTGGTTGTAATACATATGAAAGCGTTTCTCAATCTGCCTATGGAAATACGGCAATTCCCTTTGAAGTGGTTTGTTTTGCTTCCACTGCAGCGTATATTTATAATGTATTATTCTTTTATTACGAATTATACTATTATATGATATTGCTTACCGAGCTATAAAATGCCGTTAATTTTAATATCGATAAAATACTGGGAATTTTGTTTTATGGGAGTAATACTTTCATTTTCCAATTATTGTCTTGAGTGCCAAACTGGGGTATTATACCGACACATTCATTCTAATAACATGAGAATAGTCGCATCAAGTATTTATCAGATTTGAATTGTTGAAACGTTTTTGTTCAAAATAATTGTCTTTCAGCAGAAAATAATCAATTGATTTCTTCAAATCCGTTGTCTCATAATAATAATTATATAATAAAACGCAGCTTTCGTCGTATTCTGGACAATGCTTTATTCCGATTTGCAAATGGCGGACGAAAAAGATTCCAACATCAAGCTGATGTATTGTATCCAGACACGTAACTGTGTATCAACAACGATTCTTCTGATTTTGATTTTTGGTTACTAGGGAAATCATTTGATTCAATACCAGTCTAATTGGCATAAGGCTGAACGTAACTGGATTATGCTAGGTATTATATTATGGTATTTCATTAAATTGCAGGATCAGTGGTATTTGCCCTTATGAGCTAAGTGATAATTCTACATACTTGAAACATAAAGCTGCTAATTCCAATAGATTTCTTCGTGTCGTGTAATACTTAGATATCTCAATTTCTGAACATGCCTAAAACAGAAAGCAACCAGTATGGGTCAAATAGATCAAGTTGATAGGCGCTTTAATTTAGATCCCACCACACCTAACTGCATATACTTAGGGACGCTAAATTATGCGTGAATGAACGTTCACTTAGTCGTTTGGTCATAATTCTGTAAGAATTATAAACATCACGAAAACCTGAGCCCACGCCTTCATTATATGTAACATAAAACACACATTGCTCGTGCCAGTCATAAGTGGTTTATTATCTTACACATTATCGATTATTGACAGCATTAAATTGTATTCAACATGTATTCCAGAAATATAAATGAACAGATGGTATTATGTCTTTTCTATAAATTGTTGCAGTGTCTGCATCACTTAAACCTGATGCGGGCACAAGTAGATGGTAAAGTTACGAAAGCGTTTGCTCTAAAATTGACTCATTTAAACGACTTTATAAAACCGGCGTATTCTAGCCCAAAGATTCGATTTCATATCGACTAAATCAATAATTCATGGGTCCGAAATATTACGAATATTCTTGTGTCCCATTACAGTTTTTCGGTATCCGAATTACTCGAAAACATTAGTAAGCTCGGTTGGATTCTTCTCACACAGCTTATTATATGTAAATCCGTCCAAAGAGCAACGAAGCGCTTTGGTAACAAATTATCTAAAGGTACAATTATCGAATTTAAAACAATTCTTATTGGCACGACCTTCTACAGTATTCCACGACAACTTTCTTCTACTACTAACGCACACAAGCGAATCATACCCAGAAAAC